>OW203762.1:22141089-22434661 GCA_934045905.1 Leuctra nigra
CATGCGCATATTGATCATTTGGTCCATACGCGGTTTGCAACCCAGTGAGAGGCCCACTTTCGTCGATGGTCGATACGTTGCTATGCGTAACACAGCAGTCTTGTCATCATGTGCAATAGTGCAGTCATCTTATCTCTACTTTTCATTCAAAGTGCACTCAATACCGTTGCTAAGCAACGCTAGAAATAATAAGTGTGGCGCCAGGCTTGGAGTCACGATTCTTGACAACGACGTAAACTGCATTGTTATTGTTATTTATATACTTATTTATTGTTATTGCGCATGAAAATTTGCGCATTCCAATCAAGGTAACAAGGAGAATTACAAGAAAGTCTTTATATTGTCTATTATGAACTACGAGAAGCATGGAAAAGCAATAACAATAAAATAAACAATAAACAATAAAATAAATAATTTCAATTTCGTAGATATGGTTAACCTCCTTCAGATTTTCTGATATTATCTCTGTACTATAAAAATGTGATCTTTGAAATGAATCCAAAGATACCACGGACACAGCGGCAAGCTCTTCTTCAATCGGGGATATAATAGTGCTATGATGACATTATTACTGAGATATTGTGCAAGAATTTAGTACGATATAAATAATGTTTCATGGACATTATCACATATGAGATGTTTACTACTGTGATATTATGTTGCAACTTAACCTACAGTTAAGTGGTGATCAAGAGGAGGAGACATCGAGATGTCTGATATCGTTATCACTTACGTGTTAGCAGTTAATCAAACATCAATATTATGTCCACAAAATGACTTTATTTGAAGCCAGTATTACCAACACTTGATATGATCTGCATTAAATAATTGTAAATCAAATCTGCACAACCAATCAAAATGTATATCTGTATACTCAAAGGTAGAATTGGGCGGAAGTTCATTTACTCGATTTTGCATTGCACACTTTTAGAATGATGTAATCAAGCTGTTTTATTGCTATTTGTTGACTGATGCCAACAAATAGAGTTGTATTTAAATATTCTCTTACACAATGACTCATTTCACCAATAATTAAATGCACACAGAAATACTGGTTTATGAGCTCGCGTCAAGAATCATTGAAGCGGACTTCTGTCTTTTTACCTCTGAGGCACAGATATAATTATTGAAATAACTTTAGTTATAACTTTAGTTAGTTAAGTTTGCATGCAAACCGTTGGTATAATTCCCGATCTATAACCTAGTCATCACATAATATAGGTATGTTTCAATATAACTAATATATTGCTATTATTCTATAATTTAATTGGAAATATAAAATATAGGTGTTGCTGTTATGAGTAACTATTTTATTATCCTATAGAGTGACCTTGATAGATGCATCAATGCTGTATATTAATAATACTCACGGTCCTTAGACAGTTAGCGATAATTTTATAGGATCAACATAGGATAAGCCTATATTAATACAAGTTGTTAGTTAATATTTGATAGAAAAAAGTAAGTTCGTGATGGGCGTTCCCTTCAGGCTTCACCATTTCTATGTTAGGTACAATGAAATAACTTTAGTTATTATTATTCATGGCGAATGAAGTATGCATCTATGTGTGGGGCTACGAACTTTGTATTATGACAATTGTACGAATAGCTTATGCGAGAGTCTATTATAATTGAAACGCTATTGTTCGGCTTGATATGAAATTGAATGGAGCTAAGAGCTGTGGGATGGGAGAGGGATTACGCTGAGTCGCGCATTCAAGTCTCCATTGCTCTTGATCATTACAGTCTCTGTGAGCGAGGCGAGCGTTGCAATTACACTGCTGAGTCGCGCATTCAAGTCTCCATTGCTCTTGATCATTACAGTCTCTGTGAGCGAGGCGAGCGTTGCAATTACACTGCTGAGTCGCGCATTCGAGTCTCCATTGCTCTTGATCATTACAGTCTCTGTGAGCGAGGCGAGCGTTGCAATTACACTGCTGAGTCGCGCATTCAAGTCTCCATTGCTCTTGATCATTACAGTCTCTGTGAGCGAGGCGAGCGTTGCAATTACACTGCTGAGTCGCGCATTCAAGTCTCCATTGCTCTTGATCATTACAGTCTCTGTGAGCGAGGCGAGCGTTGCAATTACACTGCTGAGTCGCGCATTCAAGTCTCCATTGCTCTTGATCATTACAGTCTCTGTGAGCGAGGCGAGCGTTGCAATTACACTGCTGAGTCGCGCATTCAAGTCTCCATTGCTCTTGATCATTACAGTCTCTGTGAGCGAGGCGAGCGTTGCAATTACACTGCTGAGTCGCGCATTCAAGTCTCCATTGCTCTTGATCATTACAGTCTCTGTGAGCGAGGCGAGCGTTGCAATTACACTGCTGAGTCGCGCATTCAAGTCTCCATTGCTCTTGATCATTACAGTCTCTGTGAGCGAGGCGAGCGTTGCAATTACACTGCTGAGTCGCGCATTCAAGTCTCCATTGCTCTTGATCATTACAGTCTCTGTGAGCGAGGCGAGCGTTGCAATTACACAGCTGAGTCGCGCATTCAAGTCTCCATTGCTCTTGATCATTACAGTCTCTGTGAGCGAGGCGAGCGTTGCAATTACACTGCTGAGTCGCGCATTCAAGTCTCCATTGCTCTTGATCATTACAGTCTCTGTGAGCGAGGCGAGCGTTGCAATTACACTGCTGAGTCGCGCATTCAAGTCTCCATTGCTCTTGATCATTACAGTCTCTGTGAGCGAGGCGAGCGTTGCAATTACACAGCTGAGTCGCGCATTCAAGTCTCCATTGCTCTTGATCATTACAGTCTCTGTGAGCGAGGCGAGCGTTGCAATTACACTGCTGAGTCGCGCATTCAAGTCTCCATTGCTCTTGATCATTACAGTCTCTGTGAGCGAGGCGAGCGTTGCAATTACACAGCTGAGTCGCGCATTCAAGTCTCCATTGCTCTTGATCATTACAGTCTCTGTGAGCGAGGCGAGCGTTGCAATTACACTGCTGAGTCGCGCATTCAAGTCTCCATTGCTCTTGATCATTACAGTCTCTGTGAGCGAGGCGAGCGTTGCAATTACACAGCTGAGTCGCGCATTCAAGTCTCCATTGCTCTTGATCATTACAGTCTCTGTGAGCGAGGCGAGCGTTGCAATTACACTGCTGAGTCGCGCATTCAAGTCTCCATTGCTCTTGATCATTACAGTCTCTGTGAGCGAGGCGAGCGTTGCAATTACACTGCTGAGTCGCGCATTCAAGTCTCCATTGCTCTTGATCATTACAGTCTCTGTGAGCGAGGCGAGCTTTGCAATTACACAGCTGAGTCGCGCATTCAAGTCTCCATTGCTCTTGATCATTACAGTCTCTGTGAGCGAGGCGAGCGTTGCAATTACACAGCTGAGTCGCGCATTCAAGTCTCCATTGCTCTTGATCATTACAGTCTCTGTGAGCGAGGCGAGCGTTGCAATTACACTGCTGAGTCGCGCATTCAAGTCTCCATTGCTCTTGATCATTACAGTCTCTGTGAGCGAGGCGAGCGTTGCAATTACACTGCTGAGTCGCGCATTCAAGTCTCCATTGCTCTTGATCATTACAGTCTCTGTGAGCGAGGCGAGCGTTGCAATTACACTGCTGAGTCGCGCATTCGAGTCTCCATTGCTCTTGATCATTACAGTCTCTGTGAGCGAGGCGAGCGTTGCAATTACACTGCTGAGTCGCGCATTCAAGTCTCCATTGCTCTTGATCATTACAGTCTCTGTGAGCGAGGCGAGCGTTGCAATTACACTGCTGAGTCGCGCATTCAAGTCTCCATTGCTCTTGATCATTACAGTCTCTGTGAGCGAGGCGAGCGTTGCAATTACACAGCTGAGTCGCGCATTCAAGTCTCCATTGCTCTTGATCATTACAGTCTCTGTGAGCGAGGCGAGCGTTGCAATTACACTGCTGAGTCGCGCATTCAAGTCTCCATTGCTCTTGATCATTACAGTCTCTGTGAGCGAGGCGAGCGTTGCAATTACACTGCTGAGTCGCGCATTCGAGTCTCCATTGCTCTTGATCATTACAGTCTCTGTGAGCGAGGCGAGCGTTGCAATTACACTGCTGAGTCGCGCATTCAAGTCTCCATTGCTCTTGATCATTACAGTCTCTGTGAGCGAGGCGAGCGTTGCAATTACACTGCTGAGTCGCGCATTCAAGTCTCCATTGCTCTTGATCATTACAGTCTCTGTGAGCGAGGCGAGCGTTGCAATTACACTGCTGAGTCGCGCATTCGAGTCTCCATTGCTCTTGATCATTACAGTCTCTGTGAGCGAGGCGAGCGTTGCAATTACACTGCTGAGTCGCGCATTCAAGTCTCCATTGCTCTTGATCATTACAGTCTCTGTGAGCGAGGCGAGCGTTGCAATTACACTGCTGAGTCGCGCATTCAAGTCTCCATTGCTCTTGATCATTACAGTCTCTGTGAGCGAGGCGAGCGTTGCAATTACACTGCTGAGTCGCGCATTCAAGTCTCCATTGCTCTTGATCATTACAGTCTCTGTGAGCGAGGCGAGCGTTGCAATTACACTGCTGAGTCGCGCATTCAAGTCTCCATTGCTCTTGATCATTACAGTCTCTGTGAGCGAGGCGAGCGTTGCAATTACACTGCTGAGTCGCGCTTTCAAGTCTCCATTGCTCTTGATCATTACAGTCTCTGTGAGCGAGGCGAGCGTTGCAATTACACTGCTGAGTCGCGCATTCAAGTCTCCATTGCTCTTGATCATTACAGTCTCTGTGAGCGAGGCGAGCGTTGCAATTACACAGCTGAGTCGCGCATTCAAGTCTCCATTGCTCTTGATCATTACAGTCTCTGTGAGCGAGGAGAGCGTTGCAAATACACTGCTTTTCATCTTCGCCTGAACGATACAGCTCACCAGCATCATACCTCGTGAGAAGAAGGATATAATCTACATAAATAGGCTCCATTATTGGGATTTATATACGTTTTTATAAATTTTAATTTGTTAAAATCCATTATGTCCGGTAAACTTAGCTTGGTGAGCTTTTTTGCTTCGAAGGGACTTTTGAATATAAATACCTACTTTTAACCTGTTAAAGTATATTCTAGAGCTTTTTAAATTGATTCTATTCCCCCATCTTTCGTGTTTCAAATAGCACTGGAGCCAAAGGCGAAAAGTCTGTTGGCAAGAAAGCCGTCGAGATCTTTTCAGCATTAATTGTCACTATAAAGTGATGAAGACAGTTAACAGAAGAACTTCATGTCTCAGGAATCGAAACTGACTCTTAATTAATAATCCAGTTCCGTTCGTCTGAGCGCACTCGATCTGATTTTGTAAATGCTCAAAATATTGCTGTTCATAACCTTCAATTGCATCTTCAGCAAACCTGAAGCAGGTAGTGGGACTTTTCACCACCTGCATCATTATAATAAAGTTATGCATATGAATTATTAATTAATTACTAAAATTAATCTTCTCGAGGAAACGAAATAACTTGGATCCCACAAGAATGCATATAATACCCTATGGCTACTAACTCGATGATTATACTCTTTATCCACCTTGAATATCATGCGATTCACTTGCCTACGCATTCTACTCTCATCAAGTGAAATAAAACTCTAATGAGAGATTATCTTACACAAGACTTTGATTAAATTGCATATCATTTCACGACATACTCAATCATTATATAAACCCATGATTTCATATAATTTTATTACAATTATCCTTTACTTTCTATTATACATTTTATATTAATTTATTACAAATAATTTTACAACTTTATAGCTGGCTGTTTATTGCGAATGCATCTAGCCCTTTAGCCTTTGTGCCGAGGAGTGGCAGTGAGGATGCTGTGAAGCGGTGGAGGTGCCAAGTCTCGTTAGGAATGACTCGTGGGAAAACCATCTTGTGTTGTGTAAGAGATCATCGGCAATAATATTGGTCGCTCGAGAGGAGGCGGCTTGTTTAATATCATGAATACTTTCCAAATGGAGATAAATCACAACAAATCTGTATCACTCACAGCATCGTGGAAATTATTTCGATTCCTGTAGAGGGTTCCAGAGTCAAGGTCAAGGCGAGGCAAAGGGAATGATGCCCATACTTACAGTTAACCCCGTCCTTCCCATGGTTCCATTCCTCCCCTTTCTTCGTGATCATCTCCTACTAGGAAAACGCTCAGTGTAACGCGTTGATGAGCGAGCACGGGTACGTGCACATTCTCGAACCGGAATTCCGTACCAAACGCACAGAAAACATATACATTTATATTGAATTGAAATAAGATCCACTCAATCACCATAAAAGTATATGCTTTTCATTGAAACTTGAAAATAGCATCTAAAGACCTAGGGTACCTAAAGCATTCATGAGGCACTGGAAAACATCATTTCGATACTTCATTTCTGACAGTGATAGTTATTAAAAATTTCAATAAGTTCAGACGTTATTAACTGATTGGGATGAAAATTTGTAAAATAAGAGACAATGTTGGTTTAAATGACCATGCAAAATATGAGTTTGATCAGATTCATGGAAGACCATTTTCATTTTTCAAACTATCAGGGGATATTTATTTAAATTTTAACCAATGAATGGATTTAAAAACAAATAGGGTCTGCAACGCCCAGCTATCGTCCGTACATGTGTCCAAAATTTCAGCTCGATCGAAGAAAAACTGTGACCTGTAGCCTCAGTAACAAAAAAAATACTGAGGTCCGTGCCAAAAGAGTCAAAAGGAGTCGCTCGCTTCGCTCGACATATTCATTCATCCGTCGTGGTAGCCTAGTTGCAGAACGGATTGCGATGTCAATACCAAAGTGTTATGATTTATTGGAAAGATCTATCGTGAAGCAGAGTCTATAAAGTTGAACATTCGAGCTATGGAGATTAAGTTCCAAACTTTCATAATTTACACAGGAGCTTTGGAGGCGATTCAGAACTTTGGCAAACTTGGGAGGTTTGGAATAGCCGTGTGAAATTCCAATAGGAATAGGCTAGGAATTTAAAAATTTTATTCCTCGGACATTAGTTAATTATTCGGTATATATTCGAAAACTGAAGCATACATACAGGAAATAACGTTTGAAATAGTGGCATTTCATTTTGTATATCATAATATGTTATATTATCATATTATATAATAAAATAATAATATTGGCATCAGGAGATCTGTTGCACAATCATTGGTCAGAAAGTGTGAAACAATGAATAATGATTACAACAATCACACATCACAACACATTCATTCAACATCATCATTCAACATTATACTCTATTAGCATATCTCGGCATTTACTTATTCCTGTAAAGCAAGTTTAAAGACAGATATGCTGTATTGTTTGATCCATTGCAATCATTATGAAAGCACCACGGATGAATAACCTGGCTGTCACCATGAATAAGACTGATATCATATGCAATGCAAGGTCCTTTGATTGTAAGGTCGTTACTAAACAGCCGTTCATTTTCAATTTAATTCTGTTGTACTTACGTCAAATTGACATGTACAGCTAGTACTTGGGAAAATATTAAACAAAGTATTTATGTAAATGCAAATTGTATCCAGACAGTCTAGGTTATTTTTATGAAGTTTTAATTTATGCTTAAGACAGATAAGAAGAAATTAAATAAATATAGATTTTATTGTTTTCTGTATTGATACATGTAATAAACGTCCTACAGTATTCATGTAAGGATCGTCTCTGCAAACTTCTGTCACAATACGTTACTGACTTTATACAAAACACATAAAACCATATCATTGTTCTAGACGTTTATAGAAATCTGATAAAAACCTCTTTTATGATCTACATTATTGTGCTTCTACATCGGTAAATTGAATAAGACGAGACTTCACTTGTGAGAATGTAATGTAGGGAAGGGAGGAGAGGAAACCCGGTACAGGCATGTAGCCTACTCTCCTGACGAAAGATACCAAGGGCGCCAACGGCTTAACGTCCCATCCAGTGTTGGACTGGGCCGCCGGGCAACCGGGCAATGCCCGGTGGGCCGGTTCAAAATGGGCCGATCAGAAAAGGGCCGGTGTCGACTTCCATAAAGTATCCCTACTTAATTCATAGTCCAGAATTACAATGTTACGTAGAACTAGAATGTAGATCACATCCCATTAAGCACACCATCTACTTCAATTGCAAGGTATTCTTATCTTAGAGTATTGTATACTGTGGTGTGATAATATGATATCGGACCTCGTCTGTCTGGGCCGCTCAAACGGTTCTTCAAGTTCGGGCCGAGCCGCACTGCAATGGACTGTTTACATTGGCGGCTCAGAAAATATGCTCTCTCCTTCAGCTCTATCGGCTGTTAAATGGCTGTTTCAATTAACACCAGCATTTTTCTAAAAAAATTATCCAATTGTTTTGATTTTTTCTGCTTCCTAAAAGATTGGCTGCACTCGAAGAAAAATTTTGAGTAATTCAGACTCTGTAGCAGGACCAGAAAATTCCAAGTGACTAGCAAAATCGAAAAAAAAATTGGTGGGAACGGAAGGAAAATTCACTAATGAATACAATTTAGTAATAATACGAACTATTTGATACCAAAACACATAGAAACTTATTTTGTTCATTGCTGTTCTGTTGCTTATTGCAACCTTCTTCAAAGGAATTAAAAAATCGATTCATAACCTATTATCTTTTACTAGAAATTCAAAACATTTCCTGCCAGGGCCATTGGGGATTTGATAAAATAACAAAATTTGCATATTATATTGCATTTTGTCTAATTTCCCAAGGATATTGCATATCACACGTTTTAAATTTCTTTGAAATGGATGCAACATAGCTTCAAATTCGATTATTTTGGATCAAAAACTCAAAAAATGCCCTGCGGGGCCAATTGGGTTACATAAGACAAATTTGAGATGAGTATATCGCATTTGTCTAAAGTTTCCCCAGGATAATGCATATCAACTATTTTAAATGTCTTTGAAATTAATGGCAAAATATAGCTTCAAATTCGATTCTTTTGGATCATAAACTCAAAAAATGCCCTGCGGGGCCAATTAGGTTTCTATAACACAAATATTATCAGATTATATCACATTTGTCTTAAGTTTCCACAGGATAGTGGATATCCCAAATTTTAAATTTCTTTGAAATTGATGCCAAAATAGCTTCAAATGCGATTCTTTTGTATCAAAAACACAAAAAATGCCGTCAAACAAAATTTGCAGATTATATAGCATTTTGTCTAAAGTTTTTCCCAGAAAATTGCATATCCCACATTTTAAATTTCTTTGAAATGGATGCAAAATACCTTCAAACTAGATTCTCTTGAACAAAAACTCAAAAAAATGCCCTGCGGGGCCTAAGACAAATACCTACAGATTATATTACATTTGTCTAAAGTTTCCACAGCATATCACACATTTTAAATTTCTTTGAATAGAATGCCAAAATAGCTTCAAATTCGATTATTTTATATCAAAAATTCAAAAAATGCCCTGCGGGGCTACCTGGCTCCCCCTTGTGGCGGCGCACTACCTTTTCCTTACATTTATTGATCACCGATAATTTTAACCCCCACCCAAAATAAAGTTCCTACGCGCCTGCCGCTGGCTTGTAGCATATAGTTTTGCCAAAAAAAGTTCATTCTGAAAATGGGCCGTTTTTTTACCGTGGGCCGGTTTCTAATCTGTTGCCCGGTAAGAAATTTTACCCCAGTCCGACACTGACTCCCATCCGAAGGACGGTGTGACATTTACAGTACGAGCCTCCACAACCCGCGCCGTCGAGAGACTGATAACAGGTGGAGGGTCTCTAGTGGAGGGAGGTCGTCACACTAACCCCCAAACACTCCAGTCTCTTTGGCCCAACGGCATCAATTTATAACAATCTCCCATCCAACTACTAACTACGCTCGATGTGGCGACGAGAGCCGATCGTATCCAATACAACAATTTCATAGCAAATCAATTTCATAGCAAATAAAAAAAAAAAAAAAAAAATTGTTGTAAAAAATGTATTAAATAAAAACACCGTGTTCTTAAAAAAAAGAAAAAAGCACAAAAAAAAGAAAACGATATATATAGTTTGATAACAAAAAACCATTTCCTGGAATCAATAAATATCCCAAAAAGCTGAAATAGGTATATCAATCGTAAATAAAAATTGTGAGAAATGAGAACATCTCTTACGATATAAAATATACTCCAATGAAAAGTAAAAAGACGTGATTTGACCTCTACAAGATGTCCTGATTCTTCCAGCCTCCACTAGACCTATCACGTGCACTGCTCATGCATTCAAGAGTCATGGGTGGTAACGAATCTTACATGCATGATCCCATCATCACATCCCATGACACTGACAACCGATGTATATTATTTCAGCATTAGCGCGGGGGCGGCGAGCAGGCTCATGCAAAGCAGGGGCTGATTGAAATGAACTTTCCGCATAGGTGGGCGGGTCATGTTATTGGCCAAGACTTGTCGTTAGGTCAGACGAAACCGATCTAGAATCAGACTGGGACTTTGAGATGGGCTGAAAGTGAAACCGTATGCAGGGATTATACTTAACGTAAGTACACTTATGCATTCAGGATTTGATTTTAACACCATTGCTAAATCCTGAATTATAGTTATCAAATGTTTCAATCAACTTATCAACTAAAGCTTGATGCAACCAAAGTTTCAACGACTCGAACAAATGCATAATGAAAGTTCAAATATCTTCGCAAGCTCCAGAAATGTCGTTTGGAGAGGATTTTACAGGGAATATTTTGGTTGACCAACCGATGACGTTTCATCGGTCAAGCCATTTTCAAATATGACGTCACACTCAGTGTCAAAGGTGAATACGTATGGTAAAAATGTCAGCTGAATAAGTCGTTTGATCAGTATCTGAGTCTACGGAAATATTTTGGATGATTTTAACAATCAGAAATAGAAAACGGTGTAATGTCATGATATTCACAACCCTCTCTCTCCATGTCGTTGGCAGTTTGTTATGTGGTCCGATGGATCAAAACTACAATGTGAGATTTTAGCTCCCCAGTAGGCCGAAAGAAATGTCTCTGTAACACGCCAAAACTTTGAGTAGGTCGATTAACAACTTGACTGAGTGGTGCAAGCGCCCACGATATGATATCAATAAGAATCAATCGCGGATCGTGGAAATTTGTTTTAAGAGTTGGCTGCATTCGAAGGTAAACATTGGGGGAAAAAATGCCGTCAATATCGTCTAATATTATTCAAAATATGAAAAATGAGAAAAATTAACGTATATAATTACCAATAATTATAAACACAATCTTAGTGCCCACACTTGGCTCAAAGCTTACATTCGAGTTTGGGCACAAATATTGTTTTGTTTGTGTAAGTAATGTTTACATTGCAAGGTTGGATATTGGTGTCTAATGTCAACTAAAACGTATGTTTCACATTTTTCATAATTTGAATGCTTCAAAAGTTATGCAGATATTTAGGATCTATTATCTCCAATGTTTCCTCTTGCAGTAACAACATGCACATCACATTGGCAATCAGAAGATGATGAAAAGATACTTCTATGCGGGTAATTATGCATCGCAAGACGTAGAATCACGCAGCTTTGTGAGTGATCATCTCTCTTGAACATTCCCCAACAGAGACTCAACAAATGTGACCAGTCAAATGGTGTGTCACTTCGATTTGTTTTCTATCACGCAACAGTCATCGAGAGACCTTGGTTCGAGCCGGCGACCCGGCACTTCTGATCGTGTGTGGGTGAGAACAAATACGTGTTTTATTACTCATTTCTCTGGCTAGTAAAATTCGCATCGCAAACATAATAAAATTTATTACACGTGAAAGTATCTTCACCGGCATGTCACGGTGAGATTTTAGCAAGAAAATATTGTTTGTTTCGAACCTACCCTCTAGTTATTTGTCAATTAGCTGCCAATGTTTATTTATTTATTATCAATTACTGTCCATGTGAATAGCAATACCTTTGACATTGACTCCTTACGAAGAATATTTAATTATAACTCTTGCATTTTACTGCTATTTATGATGACTTGCTTGACAGTCCGGTGTTCAAAACAACAAATTATTAGCAAGAGAAAATCTGTTAATTTTATGCCATCAATATTTTATAGATTTTGTCCATATTTGTATATTTCTTTTGTATAGTTTCTGCACCTATGCTTTCCATGGGGTTTCAACATTCCCGTCCCGATTATGGCTCCATTATGGCTCCTTGGGTCCAACTGATGAGAAGCAAATAATCCGTGGGTCCATTCCAGAATCATCCAGGAATTTACATCTCAATCCTATAGGATCAAAACTCCTAGAAATCCCTGTTCTAATCTCAAAGAAACGAGAGCACTGATTCATTCCCTAGAATGATTTGAATGAAAGTTCTCTTCTTCTTCGTCGTGAGTTAAATCCACTGTGAATGAATCGTAATTGACGTCGATCCAAGTTGTTATTGTTGTTGTTATTGTTGAAGCATGCGAGTCGAATCGCCAGCCACTCGTGCCGAAACGCGTCGAAATCTCTGCACTTTGACTCTGACACCCCTGACTCTGACATGACTGTCTGCATCGAGGAGGCGCTGCATCGGCCGCAACTCTGAGCGCTCACAACTGCATTATGCACTTATTTCGGCAACAAAGGACCGCGGACCGTTCCAAAAACATGACGAGAAATATCGGTTACTTGGCCACGGGCATGTCTGGCCATCATAATAAACCCTTCAATATCCAAATAGTGAAAGAATAATAATCGACAAACACTATTCTGAGTGGATTTATGAGTTTTTCAAATCTTTGTCATGGTCCAATTTAAATCTGGCGGACTTCGGACGAGACAGTTTTTTCGTCATGATGTTGGTAGTCCCTGCGCATGTGCGCGCTGCGCTGATTGGTCCAGGTTCGAGTCCAGACGTCGCTATATTTCTTCGAGTGCGCCGTGAACGTCGTGTATTGAAAATGACGAGGAATTAATCTGCACATAGCTCATTAGTCTGTTCTTCTCGCCAACATCCTGTTCTCTGCGCATGAATGATGGGACTTTTGTCGGAGTTTAGCATTCTGAATAAAACAATTCCATCTCTCCCTTCATAGTCCAACTCCGCCAGCATAATCTTGTGTGCATAAGAAAACCTTTCAGTATATTTTAGCATCTCTTCGCCCACGTGCAGATTGCGCAGCCGCCAGAGCCTCTGCGCCTTTTGTTCCACCGCCTCGACCACCACATCATCTCTCTCTCTCACACCCTCTCTCCGTCTCTCTCCATCTCACACGCTGTATAGCTCGTCTGTCTCCGTCCGACGCACGAGTGGAGGCGAGAGAGAAGAACGGCCCGCGGCGGACAGCGACTGAGATGCTGCACTGGCATCGTCGGCCGGCAATGGTTGGCCTCGCCTCCTCTCCCGCTCATGACAACAGACGCCATTACTGCTCGGAGTCGTGCCGAAGAACAGAGTGAAGTGAACCAAGGCACGCTGGCCTTCCACACAGCATAGTTAGCAGGTGATCCGATCCGGCTGGGCGAAATAACGCTTATTCCTAGCCGCAGACAGTCGATTCACACGTACGACAGACTGAAATTCACGTGGAAATTGTGTAAACAGTGACGTGCCATAATTGTAGTTCTCGTCGTGCGTCAAGTCTCCCGTGACAGTAGTAGGTGTGAGCGTGTGAACTGAGTTAGTGACACCGTCTTGGCCGTGTGCTGGCGAACCACGTTGTGATTACCGTCACTCGATCCTCCGCGATCCATCGACTAAATACTGGATAACTGGTTCGAATATTCCTTGACGTTGAACGTGCGAGAAACCGGTGTTTGCAGCAGGTTCCGCGCCAGCCAGCAACAAGTGCCCATGCTGTAGGTGGTGCCCGATAACCAGAACCAACCCCCTCTCTCCGCGTGCGTCACCCCACCTCGCCGAGACCGCGCGTCAGCATTACCCAAAACAGAAACAGGTTCATCATAATCACCGAGTCACTTACTACTCCATTTTATACACCGGTTTCTCACCAGAGACACCCGTGAACCGGTATCTGTTGATTGTGGCGGCACGCGTCGTGCCTCACGCCGTCTGACTCGCGACCGGGGGTGTCATTTCTCACCTAACCAGTCGCCGCACTTCCGAGTTCCTTCCTTTCCATGAGCATTCATTCATAGTCGACAATGACTCGCCGCGGTCTGGACGAGCCTCTCGACGAGGCTGAACAGAGTCCTAGTTCCACTCCCCCACCTCCGCCGACCGCCTCCCCCATATCATCCCCCATGGATGAACATGATCAGATGGAGCCCCCGAGTTCGCCGCCTCTCCTGGCCACCATGACGCCCGTCAACGTCATGGAGTTACAGAAAGACTTTGACGACGACGAGATGCACCACATCCTCCCCGAGGAGCAACACAATCACGTGAAACAGAACGAGTTCGGCGAGATCGAGCACAAGAACGTGCACTACGCCGATCAGGACGAGAAACCTCTGTACGATCAGATTTATCCTGACGGCCACCACGATCTGATCGAGCAACACCACGTGCTCATCAACCAGAGCAATGTGAAGAATGGGACCGTTTCTGTCGTGGTCCCTCAGCCGCTGATCTACCACAACCAGGCCGGGCCCGGGACCGTCCTCGTGCTGTCGGAGTTGGTGGAGGGGATGGGGCCCACCATAGGATGCAGGTAAGACGTCACTATCAATCGTGTTCACTCAACTTTGACAATTAATATGTAAATAAGGTATGATTTCTTGCGATTATACTGCGAAATGCTTTATGTCGATATAAATATAACGGTCATATACCGAGTAAATTCCTTGAGATCACACCCAGTTTAAATGCATCAACAATTGCAGCATGACATGCATTATTTTATCACAGCACTCGAAATTTTTATAAAACTTGTCACGTAATCTTGTAATAGTAGACTTACAAGAACGACGTGAATTATGATCGGAATAAATCAACTATTTTCAACTAAGACTGAAATTAATAGTACACCTTGAGTTATGACAACCTAAAATCCAGTTGACTCCCTCTAAATTCAGAGGTGCACGACCTGCTAGTCCGCGAAATACACAACTCTCTGGTCCCGAGCTTTACCTAAGCCACAGGTGGCAGCTCCAGCCACGGAGTTATAAATATCTCACTCTGTTTGCTCCAACAACACTGCCAAGGTTCACCCTCCCGTCAGGTGCATTCCACCTTGCCCTCATCGGGGACGTTTTCATAACATTATGGAAACTAAACAAGAGGGTGAGGGAGGAGGGGGGAGGGACTCCGGATTTACAAGCAGACATGATTCTCATTCTGCACGAACTTTTTTCTTTTACTGAAAACATTGTAAATAATTCTTTTTTGTTTGAAATTTATGACTCCTACCTATACAGTTTCTGCTGATTATACATTTATATAAAGGCCCCAAGCGAAAATATTATTTTATACCTACGGCAAACGCTGCTGATTGTTTACAACCTGCTCCACGAGATAAGAGGAATAGAATCCAAACAAAAAGGCTCGATTTCTTGGGATATTTATGCGTTTTACTGCTTTATTTTCTCAAACGTCCAAGTGGGTTTACCTGACTGTAAAGTGTACTTTTCACAAACTAAAAGTTGTAAAAGTACATACCTACACATAAGAAACATACATAAGAACATAAGAAACATAACATACATACATAAGAAATGGAGCCTTCTTGTGTGGATTCTCTCGCAGTTACTACAGAGAGTATTGCTTATTCGCGCATTGAAGTCTCCATGCATACGCATAGCGGAACGCGTGCCGTCTACTGGCCACTCCGCGCACTGAAACCGCAGTGACGTTCTGTTTGGGGTTGTCTGTACTATTATAACAAAACCAACCAGACAATAGAATAGACATAACTTAGGTAACAAATAAAACAATCGGGCAGACTCTTTGTTTGGAAGGAAAGAGTGTGCTCCTTGTTTTTTTCCCTCCCTCTTGACTTTTTGCTGCGGTTTGCCATGTCTTATGATGGACAGTCCAAGTAGAAAATAACTGTGCATTATCCATGCAATCTTCTGGAACTTCCTCGTGTTGATTGAGTGCAGAAATCTGTTTTATCACGAAGTCTAATGATTACCTCCGACTTCGCTCTTGTATCGACGGATTGTGTAATTACTGTTTCAATAATAATTACTCACGAGTTGATTATTATTAGTTCGTGACAAAAATCCAGAAGGCCGGAGGATGTCTTCATGTGGCTGAAGTCATTAAAAATATTGCATGAAACTGCATGCATCTGCATTCCAACTCATTCATAACAGTTTGAAAAGGGCTCTGGGGTGCTCTTGATTAATATATAATGTGTATCTATCTTTGACAGCGGAAAAAAATATAAGACCAATAGGTTTTTTATATGCATTAATTTCCTGTGATAAAAAGAAGACTTTTGATTCAAGCTTTGTCAAGGTGCCGATGGGATGGCTTCTTCTTGGTAATGTAAATAAGAGCAGGGAACAAGTCGCAAGCAATTAATCAAACCTGAGGTTCTTGACAGAACGATGAAACGGTCTTTTAGTCAAGATCAACCGCTGATGAATGAAAACTTGCGTATCGTGAGAAACAACTCATTTCGAAGAGTTGAAGGTAATTCAAACTCTCAAAGATTCCATTAAGTCACAGAGGTTTAAAGACAACCGGGGATTATTAATTGTTAACAGTTAGCTGGAGAAATCGACCTGCTATAAAAAATATTACTTACGAGATGTTGACGAGATGCCAAATTGCAAATCAAGAAAACCCACATTACTTCGCAATTGACTCTCATTATTCGTCTGCATAATATAATGCCTCCTTGGATATCTTGTCTCCACATGTTGCTGCCATATATGGCATGGACATACGCCAGAAGCTCACAACCGTCTTTGGAGACCGCGAACATTATTCAAATCATAACTGCTATTTATTTCCATTCACAGATATTATCTTCATTTCCTCATATTTGAACTGAATATCTAGAGATTCGCATGTATCGATGTGATAAATGACAATTTAATAATCTGTTTTGTAATTATGGAGTGAATTCGAGCGACTAATTCATCTGGGATTGAGTAGAATTATTCACGAATGAGTCGCCTCATTACCAACGATTACACGCTTCGGTGGTGACAAGAGGAACAGAGCAAGTAACATTTTCAACATGTCCATCACTCGCTGGCGCCGCAAAGACTTTACCGTCTCAGCAAACTGATTTTCACACTGCACTTTTGCAGCAACCGCGCGAGTTCCTGCAACGTCAGAACTTGAGGCAAGAAAAATCAAACTCACTTCACCTCGATAAGACATGCAATGCAAACATACTAGTCATTCGGGCAGGTGGAATTGTTGGTTATATAACGCATAAGGCTGATTGTATCCATGATAGATCCTATCCCAAGAGAGTGCTGGGGAATGATCAGTAAGAAGATATCGATAATTAATAATCATAAGTCACAACATGACTTCACGCGTAGGTCATAAATCATTAAATATTCGGATAAAAATCGGTAAATGTTTCGGAATTATGCAATTGAATTTACTTGATCGTTCCCAGTCTATAATTATATCTTACTTGCAATTTCTTATTGATTTATTTATCAGACTGATCGAAGGAACGGTGAATGAAGGATACAGAATGGAGGTAAGTTGATGAAATCACTAAACCTTCATGTGGCCATGTGTTGATGAAACAAACGCCGTGGGTGCATCTCGTCCTCATCTGCTGCAATCTTGGCGAATCAAGATGTGATTTTGTTCGGCAGTGGGAGTGGCGATGCAGCAAAACATTTCTCACACGTTACATTCTATTGTCTCGATGAGCAATTACGTAATCAACCAAGTGTCATTGTACCACTTCATCTTAAGTGTGTAAGTAATAAGTACTTGCATTAACCGAAGATAAGGATCAAGCTGACTAAAGATTGAGGACATTTCGGAAGCTATTGCTCGATGATTTTCACTTTTACTGACGTATGGAGAAACCTATTCACTGCATCTGAAACTTCGATACGTTTAATTGATCTTAAATTATCTCAACTTCAATCGTACCTGTCCGATTGTTTCGGTGAACGTAAGACACTTCCCTACTTTACTTTAGATTTTAACTACCAAAAATGATGGATTATAGAACGAAGCCCACGTAAAGAAGGCAGATAATAATAATACACTAACTAACCATTGATTAATGTGACATGACACGCATTATGTTTCATGAAGGCAGTCTACGTCCAAGACGAAAACCAAGACAAAACTTTCTAAACCATTAAAACTAAGTATCTAACTAATCATTTTGTACCTACTGCTGGGAAGTTTGATCAATTAGGTTTAAAGAAGTAGACGATGGACCGTTTTTTTGTATAATATTTCGCAATCCAATTAGGCACTTAGATGAGTTAGGAAACTGCGCCATTCTTGCGACCAGATTGTTTTCAAGTGGTCCGAAACGTCGCAATTACCTCGCGAGGTTGTCGAAATCACGTGACGTCAGAAGGTGGGCGAAGATTCGATCTTCGACTGGACATTGATCGGCACGACGCGAGGAGAAAACGCGCCAGACGCGATTCAAATTGATGGTTTATTCACTCTAGACACATAATCATAGTAAACTCAATGAAAATATACACATTTTGTGTTCTTAGTGAGAAGGAGATATTGTTAGATGATTATTAGTAAACCGAGGAAGGACCTCAACCGCTTTATTTTTAGGCTGTGACCGTTTAGTTGAAAATGGATTATGTTGAAGCGTCAAAGCTGTAGTAAATTAATAGATTTTTGTGCATAATTAACCACTTCTCACGCATAATAAAAATAAAATCAAAATCTTTATTTTGTATAAAAAATAAAATGCTTAAAAAACTAGTGATAAATGTAGCACAGATACCAATTAATTTAAAACGGCGCTTCATCATATTGTAATCTTCAACAAGACTGACATTGGATTAGGTCTCCATCGGTAATTACTAATTGATTTGAGTGCTGCAGATCGAGTCGAGATACGAACCTGGTCCCTCGCTTCATACTTTCAATACACTCTATTTTCTATTTCACTCTGCATGCGAAATCAAGTACTCGTTTAATTGGCGTTGTTTGTTTTAACCTGTTCTAATCGGTAGTTAGTTAAAGACGGTTAAGTATTGTTTAGTTAGACAGCTAGAATACAGGTTTAGCGCAATGGCATTGGCATTCATTCATCAATGAACTGCACATCACATG
The DNA here is from genome assembly GCA_934045905.1 of Leuctra nigra. NCBI lineage: Eukaryota > Metazoa > Arthropoda > Insecta > Plecoptera > Leuctridae > Leuctra > Leuctra nigra. The sequence goes on from OW203762.1 coordinate 22,160,218, forward strand.
TGTGACTCGAAACTTAGAATCGTAAAGAAGACCCTCCCTTTCTGGTTCTCAACTCAAGAGTCGAACAAACTTCTAGAAGGCCAAAATCGTCAAAGTTTTCTGGAGAACTGGTCGAAGAGTTCTGCAATTCCGTCCAACGTCCAAAGAAAAATCAGGAACGAAAAGTCACAAAACAAAGATAAAATGAAGTCGATTCTCGGAACAAGCTAGAATCCGTCAACTTGTCACGAATCAATTTATCCCTGAATTAAAATTGAAAAACAAGCATGAATTGACTTGATTCAAAGATCATAATAAGTTTGGCCGGGTTAGTTGGGTGGAGCCGTGGTAAATAGGCTAACAGATATACATGATGCATACACAAGAGAGTACTAAACTAACTTCTAGATCCGGGTCATAAATATGCTGCAACCATTCCAAGATAATAATATGAGGCGTCTGTATTGCTAGTTGGGTCTCACCGCGCCATTAGAGAATACTGCAGGGTGGGCCATATTTTTTAATATGGCAATATATTATATACATGGTGACGACTCTTGCCCCCCTCTCCCCTTCTTGTACACCTTTGTCATGCAAAGGGCGAGGCAATTGCAAACTCTGCAAACAATCGCTGTACGGGCAGTCGATCAAAATCACATCATTCGATGATGACGGCGTTGGATATGGACAATTGTTTTAGACAGAAAGGGGTGTTACTGCGCTTGCGCCCTAGGTAATGTCACGGATGAGAATAAATATTCGATTGTGAATTTGGAATCAGGTGTTTGGAAAATACGTGTATGGAAATACGGGTTTGGATGTTTGGTTATCAATACCCCATGGGGTTCATTTAAAATGCAGAATCTAGATTATTCTTGTTACGAATGCAGGATACAGATTTTAGATTTAAGGGATGAAGAACAAAAACTATACATTAAAACATACACTAAAACATTTAAAAAAATTAAAATGAAATCAAAAATTGAACATCAGGTTAAAATATTTAAAAAAAATCCGTTGTTGACTAGTTTTAACCTCATTTAGATTTTATTAAAAATTACCCCAATTAAATTGAGAATTCTTTTGCTATCTGAAACTCAATTTTAATGAAATTATAGGGACTTGACCACCCAGCCCCATGTGGTTAGATCGAAAATAACACTCTTGTTCTTAGCGATCACTTCAAAGATCAACGATTCGCAGAAGATCAAATCACAAACCAATGTAAAACTCACCATTCCAAAAACACACACTTAAAAAAACACAACCGATTTCGTGTGTCGGTGTGGTTTCGTTAAATAATTGGATTCCTTCCCAAGACTACTCATTAGATTTCAGAAGCTATCAACGTCACACAGAAAAACCTTTTATACACGAATATAGTAGCGTATAATATAAGTCTCGACCTCGAAGACGCTGGAGCAAAAAGCCTTGGAATATTTTCTTCTAAGTTATGATAGTGTAGCTTTTGTTAGCATGTATCGGGCTGGATAAAGTGTATTTTACACCGAGCCGCTCACCATTACTCTTGTCACATATCTCAAGAGATGTGTGCCTAAAACTCGTGAGAGGATTCTGTATCCAAGCACCTTGATATTGTGAGTGCATAGCGCCACGCTATCAAAGTGTTGTCCATTCGACCAGTGATGTTACTCGCTAAGAAGGTATTCAAAACATCACTCTGATTGCATTCTAGACTTTATTCATTAAGTGCATTGTATAATTAAAAGCTTTTTATCTCACGTGTTATGTTTTCTACATGAACTTGAGCAACTTATTCAGCCAGAGCTCGAAGCGAAAAATGAAAAGTCAGTCGTTTTACGCATTGGATTTTGTTTTATGCCGGAGCTAAAAACCCATAACTTCACGCATAACGTCACAATAATTAAAACCAGCGAACTCAAATGCCCAAACAATTCTGCTAATTACATGCTTTAAAACCAATGTGTGTGGGTATGAGATAGAAATCAGTAGCACCATTCGTTATTAAATTGGAATTTGATAAGGCATTTTGTTATGGGATTAATAATTACGCAGTTATTAGTAGGGTTAGGCTCGCAGATCAGGCTCCTTGTGTCTGCGCACAGCGAAATGAAATCTCTACCTAATCTAACCTTGGCTGTGGAGGGACAGGCAGTGGAAACACCTCAAGCAATGGAAACAACGAGACGACAAGAAGGCATGAAGGAGAAACAGAGATAGAGCGAATACAAAGTGTGAATGAGAGAAAGAGATGTGTGATGTCGTGAGTGTTGAAAGATAAAGAAGAGAGGAAAGGTCATGAAGGTTATTATAGAAATGTAGATGCCCTTTTATGCAGTAAACACACGTTCTTCTTGGACCTAGGGGTCTTGGTACATGATATTCCAATTAAACATACAGATCTGTTGGATCTTGTTTCTGGCTGATGAGACGTCTTGGACTTGCACCTTGATTACATTTTATGAATCTGAGACAAATTTGTTCAGTTTATGGGGTAGTTGTATCAACCTGGTTTCTATAGTAACATACCTCAATCTTGGTAATTTTGTTAAGGGACAAGCAGTTTTAATTAAGTAAGGCGATTTTACTGAAAGCTTTGACAGTAAACTTTGTTACTTTGTCCCCCAGTTATATTTTGGTCAGCTGTGACGTTATCGATGATTGCCATATTTGAAATTCTTTAAGGATAATGTTATGTCCCTTCTCATTCTTCAATGTATGATATGAATTACTCTAATCACTTCTTAGTCCTGTTGCTGTGTTCTTACTCTATCTTGGGTCTTGAAAACATTGAATGATCCACTCAATTTTGGTATTAGATTAAATCTTTGTCATTGAAATAGTTTCCATCGAGTCAAAGGTAAATTACAGGGCGTCAAATAAATAAAATAAGATAAAATCTAAAGCCTTTACCTATGCAAAGAGTAATTAAAATTATAAATTACAACAGTTTAAAACTACACAAAATCTAAGTAGAATTTCCATATAAAAACCATTATTCACTTAGATTTTGGCAATGTATTAAAGTTCGTCTACACTGTCTCACATTAAGTACAATTATTCCGCAGACACGAACCTCTTCCACGTGCCATTCTCTCACTCATATTGCGAAACAGACGAGTGGGTATTTTCCCTGTCTCTATCCCCGGACTAAATATACCACGAGGAGCAACAAATTGCTACTTGTACCTGCATGATGAAACTACAGGCCTGGGGTACACGACAACTCCTATTATTCTACGCGCTCAGACTTCCAGATACAATCACGATAGCTTAGCTTCGTACAAGTAACTATTACCCGGCCACTGTCTCTAGAACCATGCTAAATAGCAATTAATTTTGCCACACTAGAAAACAATGAATAATAAGTTGATAATCGATAAATCTTTAAAACTACTAATTATATACTATCAATACGGGTAACGATAAACAATGTCTATCCAGCAGCCAATGGCTAATAATTATACGAGAATCGATTTCTTTATCAGGTAACTTTGAGATTTTATTTATATCATATTGTGCAGTTTACTGGCAGTAACAATGTGTGCACGTTTTAGCAAAGTATGTTATTGCAAATAATATTATTGGGCAATTGTTTATGGGTCTCTAATTTCATGGGAAACGTAACTGTAAAGTAAAAACTTTCCAAATGCAAACCTATAATAATAAAAATGCATCGTGGTTAAAGTGCATAGGTATTTAGCGAGATGCATACTTATATGGAATGCATTGCAATTCAAAATGCACATCTTCAGGGCCAATAGGTGGAAATCACCTTAAGAAATACCTGAGATATTATTACCCCTGACCCACAGTACAATCAAAGGTCAATTTCGGGTGGGCGGAACAATGTTTAAAAACAATAGGCAAATAAATTTGTAAACATGCACGACTTATCCATTACGTTGAGGCGTTTTTTATATTCTTATTTTTCTCCCCTGTATGGAATAGGAATACTTGTGAAGTCCTGTCACGTACATACGGTAAATTATATAATGTGTAGTTTTCGGTTCTTTTCATCGGACTTTGAATCAGACATTTGGAAAGTTTAGTGACATTTAATTTTACGCAATACGGGGCTCTGATTTATCTCTATACATGCCACTTGGTGAATGGTTATTATTGCCGTGTTATAAAATACAGGCAGGTAGAATTTCGGGCTTGGTCCGTTGCGTATGGGTGGATAAGAGCATTGTAACACATTATAGACTCCGCAATTTGCATGTGGACACACTTTAAATAATTGTAAATGAAGCAAACATATTTCGTTATTATTCATTCTGGTTAAATATAGCGCGTAGTTACATGTAAATCCTTGAGCTTGTATTGTTTAACTTCACGCGTATTCAAAACAAATATTGTGTAATATATTTATGTGTATTATATTTGTAGTTGTGAGAACATAATATTATTATATTTTGCTCTGTTACGTTCATCATTATGGAACACTGACGCTTACTGGAAGAATGATTGTCGAAATAATATGTTCTTTGATATTTTAAAATCCATCTTTGGTATTTGAAATACATTTGAAGGGTACAGGGGAAGAACGTTATAAGTCCATTTTTTTGAACAAAATAATGTGTTTTGAAGTGATTTTTATGAGCTTTCAGAATATTCCCTCGGTTTTTAAAAAATTTTGTCACAAAGTCTTGTAAAAAGTAATTGAAATATCGATCTGCATGGAAGATAGATGCAAGTTTCAACATAAAACTTCGTTTATCTCAGTTTCATCCGAATGTGACTTATAGCGTTTTTCCCCTGTACCCTTCATTTACGTTTTTTAATAATAGGTAATACAAGTTAACAAATATGATTTTTGAGCAATCATTCACTGCGTTTCCAGGTAACAGATGCGCGTGATTCCGTGATCAATAGCTTGTAATTAACATGAAACGCCGAACGAGTCGAATGACTGGGGATGTTCAAAGATTCCTCCCACAGACACAGAAACTCTCGGCCATTAGCATGAATGAATGCTCGACTTACTCTTCTCTTATAGAAAGATCATGCCTCAGACAGACCACGTTTCAACTATTATGTGGATCTTTGGTCCAGTCAGCATCCAACCAACGTGAAGCATGACTGGACGGAAACATCATTTCACTACCTTCCTCAACTATTATAATACACTATACTACTACGAATAGTGGAACTGGTTTCTAGATGTATGGAACTGAGTATTTATAAGGCATAACTTACCCATCCAGTAAGTCTGGTGGTTCCAAAAAGCGGTGCCCGAGTGTCTGGGAGCGCTTCTGCGAGGTCGCGAGAACGAGATGTGATTTTCAACACCATATTATTCAAGTCTATGTTGACTTGGCTAGGCTAGGGCAGGTTTCCTACTTGGCTTCTTCTCCACAACGCATTGCGCAGGTGGCAGCCATGATTAATGATAGTCACGTGGGACTGGGTCAGAATTTTAGGTGCTTACAGAACTTCGGTGGGTCATCGCTCATTTTTTCACTTTTCGAATGGTGCATTCGAGGATCCCCTGTTTTCTAATTAATATTTGCATTTTAATTGAACTGCAAATGGAATTTTGAAATCATACAATATGTATTACCTATTAATATTATTTAAAACCTTTGGCAGTTTTGAAACTTGTAACGCCCCTTTTTGATACATTTTCCAATAAGGTTCCCATTAGTAAAAAAATAAATCCTGAGAGCTTCCCAAAAATTATTTTTTTCATAGACAAAAACATGAAATTCGCGATGGTATTTGTCCATCCCTTCCCCATGCTCTCCTCTCGTCACCAACCACGAGATGAATACAATATTTCAAGTGGTGACACATTCATCTTGCCCTACTCATCTCGCGAAACCCTTCTGGGGCTCCGTCAGGGCTCTAGGGCCCCGCAGATGAGCCGGTATCAAATGTCGAGATCCACAAACCTATATAAATAAATACGGTAGCGGATCACCACTCTCAATGAATGTACATCTTTCATCACCATGTAGAACTCGATGAAAGAGATCAACATTTACATAATAATAGCATTCGTCATGATAATTCTTCTTTCGACTCTTCTCTAACTTGCAATCTGAGATGAATGATTTTTTCTTAACCATAGACTAATTCCTGGGGGTTGAAATGAGACACTTGTATGAGTGAACCGCATACCTGTGTGTGTTTTCTGCGCGAATCTATGATTTCAATCAAGGAAGCGGTGTTTTCGGTCTGGACTAGAGAGTTCACTGCGCGGGATTTGTGACAACTTCCCAAGGAATTAGAAATCGCCAGATTGCCGCACGTAAAGTCTACTTCTATGCCGACTCTTCAATTAGCGGATGTGTATTGATCAGTAAATCATCATGTCGAAAGAAACAAAACCTTGTGTCTGGACATTTTGTGAGACGATGACCAATTTCCGCAAGTGATACAAACAAAGAAGCTGAGGCTATAGAGAGAAAAGAAAATCGCAAACTAAAACCACAATTCAATCATGCCTTTTTCGGCGGCTATATTCGTGTTTTGTCTCCCGCCTGGAAGGGTCGTTGAACTGCATTTGTAAGATGGCCGTCTGAAATTGGATGCAATAAGATTTCGTTCGGCTGGACCAAGAAAGTGGGACACGCGCCCAGAGAAAAAAATATTCTCGCCAAACCTGAAAATAGATATAAGTGATTGTAATAAAAAATGTAACTTAATGATCGGCGATATGAATCAATTTGATTGAGTTTACATTGATAAGGTGGCAAAATAGACCTAATTAATAATTAGCATGTAACTTTTGGGCCTCATCTAATGACATAACACTGTAGTTAACATTTGATAATTAAACTACATATTATTATTCATAATCCAACTTTTATGTAATAATGCGGTAATTTTAATGTCGATCGTAAATTTGTTATTTCAAATTTAGAACATCACGTTCAATGAAGCGAGACAATATTTATTAAGATAGTGACATAATATCTGAATATAGTTCATGACGAGAAAGTCATGTTTGTCTATTGTTATAAATACTTTAGGTCACAATAATAACAATTATTACAATATTTTCCCGCCGGTGTTCCCCTCTCCCCGCCCCTCGCCTATCGCAAGGAAGTCATCGGGGTACGCCATATAAGGCTGTTCATCTCTCACCGACCATTGTTAATTATCCGCAATTATATTGTCTTCTCTACCATGAGATGATAATTGTATGTTACCGACGAGATTCTCTGACATTACCCCCCTAATATTTATTCATGATCGCGCATTGCAGATTCAAGTCCCACATTGTTGATGCATGCGAGGGCGGGTGTACAGATGGCCGTGTTCGCTGCACTCTCAAGCTTGTTATATCGACACCTGTTGCCTAGCGACCAGAATGCATCCCGCATAATCACAGCCTCCTTCAGACACAACATCTCTCGACGTCAACTCGAGATTTTCTTCATCCAAGATGATTGCCGCTTGATTGGGATGAGAATCGTTGTCCAGTTCGTCGGCTATCGAAGATAGAAGTGTCAGGTGGTGTCTGTAGATACGAAACCCCAAAGGCTGACGATCGAATGGTATTGACCTTCATCAGAGGCGAGATGCGAGAAGCTGCGATGGACCCCCGACGGCCATCTTGAGGTGGATGGGATCACGACTCCACAGTTGCCAACTTTAGAATGAAACAATGGCACGCACGGGACGCCTCTTGATTACTGATTATTGTCTCTCTGGCTTCGGATCTTGGTATATACACAACACTGGTCACGTACTCCAGGACTCCGTTGCTGAGGCTTTGGGAGCCAATAACAATCAGGTACGGCTAAGTTGTCAGCCAATTGGATTCGATTATCGGCCGTCTACGTGTTTTTTTTTCTCTGAACCTCCGCCGTGGCGTGCTTGCCGTTTGAAAAGATTTGCCATATCGGGATTCTATCAAAGACATGTCGATGCTGAAAAACAATGCGGCTGGATTTTTAATTGCACCGCGCATTCACTATAACAAAGTATTTTCACATAGACAACGCATTAATTAAACGGATGAAATGATTAACATTTCTGAGGCTATCATTGCCATGCGAACTGCCTCGCGCAGAGATCCTCGAGCTTCTGACTCTTCTTGAAAGTGGCCTGCTATGCACGTCCTGTATAAGAAAGAATAATTACTATAATCACCAAGGGTTTGAGATTAATGCCAATGGCGCTATATTTTTAATGGGTCTGCACCGCTAATGACGGCCCAGCCGGAGGCGCTGTCCACTGTCTTTGTGGTATGTCCAGCCTCGACGGGCCGAAGAAATGGACCAAACTCCGCTTGTTTATTCCAAGCTGCTTCCACATTATTAATTGATGGGAAATAATGGTCTTTACAGACTACCATAACGAGATTGAATTCCACTTTGATTTTTACTCCCTGGTACATAGAAAAGATCCTTTTCCTTCCATTCAATTACATTGTTTTAGAAATCAATCATGATTATAGAGACAATCGAGAAGCAAACGTGATCAATCAGAGGTTTATTGAACAATTACTGAAAGAAATGTAGCCGATGCTCGTCCCGATAGGCCAAGAGTCTCTATAGTTATGATTCAGTAATAGTTGATTATTTTGATTGGTAACCTGTCTGGGAGCCACCTCGACTACGTCATGGTTGTAATGATACGTCATCAAGTGGACCAGGGATCTCAACCTGTTATCCTGCTTTTCCCGCCCCCAACCTTCTGCGCGAGACGGATCGCCACTACTAGGAAAAGGAGTGCAAGAAAGACCTTGTGAAGGTGAACACGGTCAACTTTTCGTATTTTTTCCTCTCGTGTTTCCCCCTCTCTCTGGTTTGAACTCCTGGTTTTGAATCAAACATGCAGTGACGACTATTGTACTTGTTAGGAATCAGAATACGCGCGTGTCGTCGGCTGTTCTAGTTCGAGAAAACGTGCTCCTCTTCGGCGCAAGCGCATCGCCAACCAGATTCATTCATATTGTTGTTCTGCACAGTCAAGTGGTCATTTGAAATGTAAATCGAAGATGATTTTACTTTCAAATATTCACACTGTTGTGTTGCGACGAACTTTTTATGATGTTGAGATGTGTTTTAAAAAATTGGTAGCTCCACCAAAGCCAGATGCAAAAGAGAAATTGTGTTGAACTGTCACTGTATGGAACCACGCCCGCTGTGCAATTACCCTCTTTAAAAGATTAACATAAAGTGTATACTTCCTGGCCCGAAGACGCATTAGATCATCGTGCATATGTTTAGTTTTTAGATCATTCATTGCGAACTTACCTACACTCAGAACAGATCTCTGCTCGGCTCATGGGGAGAAGAAAAACGTTTTGCTTTTGTTGATCGATGGGATCGAAACTAAAACAAAGAGAGTTGCATGCAACTTGACTGAACACGATTGATAACACACACATAAAATGCAAAGCAAATTGCCATGAGTCTGCAATATGCATTATACTAAATAATCAACATTATTATTTTTTATTTTTTTTATTATAAAAGAGTTTTCTAAAAGTACTTACAATATCATAAAGTCCCGGACGTGAAGTTTACAGGATCGTAAGCAAAGAATCTGTTGCCCGCGATTGATGGCTGCACTTTATGGCTGTCTTCCACTGCAATTGATGCTTAGCCATTCATGAAAAGATCGGAGAATATCTTTCTAATGATGATGAACTATTCTCGTCGCGATTTTTACCAAGTTTCTAAGGACATAAAGTTGTAGAAAGGAATACACAACCGCGGTGGTCTTCATCATTCCCTTTATAAGGCATATATATCAATAGAAAAGTTTCCGAGAGAATAACAAATACAAACTCTCTCATGAATGTAAATTTGATGTAAGTATTTTACGTCGTCTCTTTCACAATAATCCTGTAAGTTATCATATACTCGCCAATCTATATAGCAATGTTGACCGTTTGACCTTCTCTGTTCGGAATTCATTCTTAACTTATTCACTGGCGTGCAATGCCGCACCCTGCAGGGATAACACCGACTAGATGTGTGTAGGAAGGTATATAGGCACCGGCTATTTTCAATCTAGGTTGAACTGGACAAGGTAATTAAATCTTTCTGTTCTGCCGTGTGCAGTGTTAGCGTTGGACGTACCCACAGGGCCTGATCTTCCACCCCAGGCAACTGCACTACCAACCATGCAGTATAATCTGTATGTGAGATGTGTAGAGGAGATTAGAAGCCACACACAGAAATCAAGTAACTATTACACCGTGGCGAATTGGAAAATTGATGGTTCCTGAGAGTAACTACACGCCAAGTTAGGACTTGCTCAAGTGATTGCTTCTTGAAGATTTGTTCTAGTATTTTGTCGCTATAAGATTGCTTCTTGAAGATTTGTTCTATTTGTCGTAATAATAAAAGTTAGCTAAGTTAGAACTTGGTCAAATGATTGATAATTGAAAATTTGTTTTAGAATTGTATCGTTTTAATGAAAGTTAGGCAAGTTAGAACTTGGTCTAACTTAGAAATAAAGTGATTGCTCTTGAAGATTGTTTTTCTTGAATATTTGTTGAAGTATTTTGTTGTTACAGAAACAAAAATGTGTCTACACGTTAACGCTTTCATTACCTATGCTTGTTATTATTTGTCTACTCTTAACAATTCAAAATAATAATGTATTCTAAGAAAATTGACCACACACTTGACTTAACGCTTTCAGGCGACAAATGTAATAATTCTCTCAGCTCGAATTGACCGAAAAGAAGAGCTATTTTTTTGAAGTAATTTCATCTGTAACTGACATTCTGTATAATTTAGTCTTCTCTGTGGAAAGATACAGATCTCGAGATGGCGTTGCGTGCAGCTTGAGTGCATACTCTTCCACGTACACGCAATGCGTTGTAACGTCTCCCTGAAGAGCTCCGAGCTCTCAACAAGAGGTTTGTACATCGTCATCGTGACTATAGAGAGGAAGAACACAATTACAAATCTGGCCTTTCTTCGTTATGTAGAAGGATCTGAAGCTCAGATGTTTTCTTAAATAATTTGAGCCAACCTTAACTTTAATTCTCTTGGATTTTGATTCATAAGGGTACTTGTTGCTGAAACGATTCTTGAAGGCTACTGAAGTTAATATAAGGTATTTTTGTTCCTTGATTTTTAATAATAATTCATTTAGATTTATCACATACGATTTTTTGTTCTGTATCAGAAAAATCGTATTCATTAAATTAAAAATGGGTTTGCACGAACAATTTTAAAGGATTGAAACATGGGAACGATTTATAGAGAACAAAAAATGTTCTAAAGTTATGTGAGTTATTCAGGAATTGTTATTTAAAATCGAAGAGAAAAAAGTACATAAGTATAACAACATGATTTCAAGCGCCAGGAACCTGTTTACCCTCAGTCAAACTTTAACCAACTTTCAATGATCCTGGAAAAAAATAGCTTTTCATCATAATTCATTCATGTTAATTGACTAATAGAAAATATTCATCAATATTCTCTATTCCAACATCCATTTTATCAAGTTTTCAGTTAATTTTAAAAAATACCCCCCATCGAATTAAAACTTCCACGCAGGATGTATACGAATCATTTTATATTACTTTTAAGTTTTCGTAATGAGTAGGAGGTCCTTTAAGGAACGTTCACTGTTTACCGTTAGCCAGATCCCCTGAAGGCGTCTAGAGAGTACATTCGCTTTGCAAAATGTTCCATCCTCTTTCATATCATCTATTATGTTCTTAATGCGCGAAGCCTATACTTGTGTTGGGTTTCTCTTTTTTAGGCTCACAACACACACTCTTGAAAACAGATAATTATTTGCAAATCGACTCGCGAGCTATACGATACAAAAAAACGTTCTCGAGTGATGCAACGTCTTTGTTGCATGTCCTACTAGCAGTCGGCATGTTATCAAGACTGGTTGGCGACCTATCACATTATGTGGACATTAATTGCGCCTAACATGAATGCTGAGAATCTAATTATATGGAATGGATAGTTTTTCTATACGAGTTTGCTGAACCGTAAGTAGTAGTTTGGGCTTTCAAATGGGGTGAAAATACATATATTTTTGGTGTGTTTATAGCTTTTAGTTTTGTAAACGTAAAAAAATAAACGCAGCCAACCTAAAATAAGATTATCGATGTACATATCAAGAGCATTCTAAAAAACTGATTATAAAATGTGATCTTAAATTTAGAATAATTGGAACATTTTAATGAATGGACCTGCAAAAAAGTGGCAATTCAACAAATATTATAATATCAGGTGTTGATAAATCACAAAAAAACGCAAATTTCTCCAAATGGAGAAGAAAAAGGAAGGAATTAAACCCAAATATAACAAGTTCGTATAATTTTATTCTCGAAAGTCTTAAGATATGGTACATCCACGGATAAAAAAATTACACATCTTCCTCATGGACAATAACTCGCAATTTTTGTGTCCGTGGGTGTTCATTATTGGAAATTGTGTTCCGAAGAAGCGTGAGAGTAGTGTTTATATTCTATATTGTTATTCCACTGCATCTTGTATTCTCTTGTTGTGGTTACTGCACGACTGCCATAGAAAAACACACAAAAGCCAATCAAAATATCATTACAGAATATCATTGCGGTATATCATAAGATTGTTAGCGCTAGAAAGATGTAATTTCGGTCCGCCCTTCGGTGGTGTTTTCTTTCTCTTCTAATGTCACAGTTGCAAGTTCAACGATTGAATAAGCGAGTCTTCAAGATCGCACTAAATGCTCAAGGATCAAGTTCAAAGGGGTGCGTCCGAGCGTTAAAATCATGCACAAACGCTCTTCACTTTTTATGCGAAATTATAGTTTATCTCTGACAATCATTCACAGTCGTCACAGTCACTCAGATTACGTGATTTAATCTGAGTTAATTAGTGCATTTAACTGTGTCTAATATACATTCCACGAGCAGAGCAAGTTGGCTCAGGAACTTGACTTGAACTCGAGAGGTACCAGGTTCGATTCCCGCGATGTGCTTCCTGTTGATGGTTTCCCTCAGTAGAGAGAAATTCCTGGAAGATTCTCTACTAATAAGCCACAACCGCCTCCTCGCACCTTCCTTCAATACTAATTCCTTATTATCGTCTCCCTTTCATCATAATCATTATTTATCCGGCGTTATTGGCCTACAGTTGCAGAACTGTGTGACTTTAAGACCATAAAAATAAATTAAAAAAATTCTAAGAGAGAAAGGGAAGTTAATTTCTTGGGATTATACAAAGAAATACATTTATATATTTTTTTTCTTGTGAGTCGTTGAAACTCTACTAAAAGGCAAAAAAGCTCGACCAATCAGGATTGCCTGACTTTGAAGTGGACTTTGACAACTTAAAAACTGTGAAACGCATAATTATCCCAAGAAATTGAGACTTCTTGTATGTATTGTACCTATTACCTTTCTCTCATGTGATGAATAGTGTGCATAATGAATAATAACCGCGTTGTTGAGCGAGCACGGGCAGATTTAGTTGGACTCACTTTTGTCGAGATTATTAAATCAAACAATTGCTATGTTATTCAAAGGGTTATTTTCTTGCACTAATGTGTCCCTTGAAATTCATGAACCAGTTTGATAAAAATGCAGGCTGTAAACAATTAGCCAGCCTACAGGATAACTTTATTGTAAATGTAAATTACAAATAATCACAAGTTCTTTAAAATATCAAATAACAAAAAAATAAATCATGGGCACCTTAAAAACTTATAAATTCCCAAAATATACACAAAAACACTATATAATATACCTAGGTACACAAAATTAAAAAAATCAAAGGAAGTGAAATGTAATTCGATATCCAAAAAGATAAAAAGCATTATTAAAACAAATTTCCTTTAAAATGGCGAGTAGAAAACCCCAAAAAGGCAAATAAAACATCACTTACAAAATTGATGAAGGTCATTGTTAAATTTAAAATTCACTTGTTTTCTAGACCAGTTGTGTAATCTCCCTATAGGGAACTGATAGCTATCAGCCAGACAGTGTTCGTATGATAACTACAAGTATGTCTGTCTTATAACTCATTGGAAGTCTTGTAGGAGTTGTAACAAATGCACTGTCAATTCCTGGGGTCTGTTGTTTTAATTGACCCAGAAATCAATGTCAAGTCGTGTGGTGCGGCGTCAAGAGGGCAAAGATTTGGTTCAAGCGTCATGTAACGTGAACTTTATATTGTTTGATTGTATCTTTTTATCAAGTCAAACCATAACCAAAACAAACAAGCATAAATCATGTAACGGTCAATGTTCAAACTCCATTCACTCACTTGAAACACTTTCAAATTTTGCCAAACGTGCTATATTTTGACATATGTGTCTCGCCCTGGATAAAATATAGGCTTGACGTCATCACAGCAATTGTTTCCTTCACCTTCTCAAAAGCTATTGATCATTTATTGTGAAAATACGCCCGAAACTACATGTTATGAAAAAAAAATTTGGTTGGCTACAAAACAGTTTAAAACGTCACTACTGGAAATAAGGTCCCTACTGTATGTTAGAATCTAACGTAGATAAGTACGTACAACATAATTTATAGATGGTTATACAATAAAATATTCCTAAAACATTAAAACCAAGCAATACAACTCAATTATATAAAAAAAAAACTATGAATATATCCAATTTCTTTCTACCAAACTAAAAAATCAAACACTATGGTCAACAACGGTAGTAATTACTGATTTAGTCAGGTACGAACAGAAGAAATGGTTTCCAGATTCACTGCCCCTTTAATTAATAGAACCTAACCTTACCAGAACCCTTCCACTTCCGCCGCTCTGTAATCCACAACATCAAAAGATGCAAATTTAACTTCTAACACACTGTGTAGCCTCCAAAATAAAAATGATGTGCTGTGTTTTCTCATCCCTTGATCGGCCCAATAGCAAGTGATGTTTTCCAGATGGTAAAGGCAAATGCTGGAAGGGTTCCATCCAACCAGCACACATGACCATTCCTTCCCACCATCCTTCCTGCCCTTTCATCGTCTCTAAATCACACCTAACTCGAAATAGTTGTCGTGTTTTATCAACATCTTTTTAATATGAAGTGCGGTGGGTAGATGTAGAATATGTACTTTTCTATATATGCCACTTAAATTATCTCCGATATTTATTAACACCCACAATTTTGGCAACGTAGCAGATAAAAAAACATAATACTTTCCAAACCTCCATAAAAAATAGTCCGTCGTCTCGTATGAATCGCGCGGGCGTATGAATACATCGGGAACTCTATTACGACGCCGAATGCATTCTGGTCCAAGTATAGGGCAGAGACTTCACATCGGTGGGTGTTGAATTTAGCGCCTTCAAAGTTATATCTCATACAGAAAATATTGTTACAATCTAGTGACGGCCCAACATGGTATGGAAGTAAGCCCCTCTGGCTTTAGGGTGTGGCTACCAATAGTTTTAATGGGCAGCAAGGATGTGTCGATACCATCGTCATCGTCTCTCGGGGGAAAGAGACACGATGTAAAGACGAATTCACGTGGGCTACGTCGTACTAACGTCACAAACATAGATGCATTATTTCAAGATACAGTCAAGATTGAATTGGGAAAGGTTTCGGAAAACATCTGTCATTTCACTTCCATAGTCTTTCAAATTCAGTTTAAAATTATTTACATGTTTATTGCTCTAGCTAACGACGATGTGATATTTAAGAATATTAATTCAAAATGTTCGGATATAATTAAAGTTTAGTAATTGTGATTTGAATTTGGCGCGTTCTGCTTCCGATTCAGTAGCATGTAGCTCCTCCTACATTGACGTAGCTGTGCGTAGCAAACAGACTAGCGGGACACTTCCCAGAGTCTAGGAAATACGAGACATTTGCGTACTAAGGGCTATGTACCTTCTCAGTGTATCACGTACCTAAAGTTGTTTTATACGCAATAAAGGGCATTTCATCCGGTGATTGCCCGCATGACTTCAACGCAAGTTGCAACCGTTTATACGTATATATTTTTTTTAGTTAATGAATTATTGATTACATCCCAGCCAGCTAGTGCAGCAAGCAATAAATAATAGTGTTAATTATATTATTAATTATCACAAAGTCGCAGATAGTTGTTAGAAGTAAAACAAGGCATAGTGGCACTTGAATAGGTAGTAAAATGAACAAAACATTACAGTAATAAAACTATGTGGATAAAACAAAGTTCGCGCAGAGTCATTAAAAGATGGAAAGACGATATATACGTTAGTCTAAAAGTCGTCAAAAAAACATTACGTTCATTAAATTATTTTACCTTGATGAAAATTTTTAACTTGAATTAATCGTGGGAAGAACGTGATGGTGAATATTTAATCAGTGTTTTAAATCTCGTAAATCGCGTCGTATGCAAATAGCTTTTAACTTAGTGAAAAGGTGTGTTTGCGGTTACGACAGACAATGAACGCTCTGGCTACATTGATACGTGTTGGTCTGTCATTATCTCGCAGCCTCTCGCTTCCATCGTCAGATTCATCCCAGACTCATCAATCTTCTGCTTGAATGATGTTCATTACTGCTCGTGGTCCTAAACAAATACTCCGTGTGTCTTTCATTAGCGAGTGCACTTTCGAACATTATCCGCTAATCTATACACTCATTTGGTACTCGGAATGGGGCAAGATGAGAATTGCACCTAGAGTCTTATAAACGGCCGTAAAACAGTGGATTACTTTTTTTAAACTGGAGATAAATTTTATCTCCCAACGTAATAAATGAAATGGGAGTGGACCAAAAGGAAAGTTGGCATGTCGGGTTGTTTTTTTAAAAGACGTATTAAAATTTGTTATTATCTTTATGACGCTAGACGTCAAAAAATTTATATTTTATCTATCAGATTTAAGTCGATGACCTTTAACTGCTTCCATTACCGAGTGGCCGCACAATTTCTCTTCCTCAAATTATTATTTGCGATCCTCGGTGTTTTTTTATTATTATCAAAGGTATAACCGAACTGACCCTTAATTTTAACGGTGATGGATGGCTCTCTATTAGGGGCTAGCTCCCAACAAAGGATTGACCCCAATGTCTGCCGGACATTAGCGAGCATGGCATATTGTGCGTTGCAATGGATCCCAGCTAAGTAATGAGGATTTAGACAAAGCTGGACATCGGCCCAAACGTCAGCGCCCTCACGAACCCAACAAACTTCCAGACCAACTGACCACCACATACATTATTATCACAGCAAGGGATAGTTTTTGTAGCTTGTATTTTAGTGGGGGATTTTTTTGGTCGACCAGACGGGCGTTTCTCGGCCCCGAAATTTCCCGCTGACCGAATTTCACACTTTATGGTACCATTACAATTTACAATTATCGCCGTACTCGAATCCTATCACTCTTGTATTTATTACTGATATCTATCTTGGTAACGGACGTGTCAGATAAAGTACGTAGCTAAATGGCATTGCCGAATCATAAACGGCGACTAAGGTGGAACTGTTATATGTAAAATCCTACACAATTCTAGCGTGATAATGCGGTGTGAGTGTCTTTCACAGATCTGATATGGCTCTGTACAACCCAGCCCAAGGGTTCACTTTGCAGCTCAAGTTCACAGATTTTATTACAAACTCTCCATAACAATGCTATTGTAAAATGAAAATTTGATACAAGTAATATTTCACTTCTCATATTGCTACTCGAACATTAACCGGTTAAAATATTAACATTTGTACAGGTATACATTTCCTCTTTACATCTAAAAAGTGTGTATTTATTTGCAAATTTGAATATTTGACCAGTCTTCTTGCAACTACCCTTTTCTAAAGGTCATTATGCGAGGTGTTTACTTGGGGTATGGGACTCTTCTAACTTCTACCGTCCGAAGCGAAACCTCATACACTGCGATTCGACCCCAATGTGCATTTCTATTCATATGCTAATCCCAATCATACGACACGCATGGTTTTTGCTTGTGTGTTTCGAATGTCTTAAGGCTATATACCCCCTTAACTCAATGCAAGAACAGATGCGTTCACTATTGATGCATGTGTGAAAATTCTTAACATCGAATATAAAAATAACATTTTTATTATACACAGTTTGATTTAGTTTTTTATGTTATTCATCTTTGCTTGTGGAAATATTTGATTGTCTTTAAATGCAGCACGCAATTTTATTGCCTTTTATAATTGCAACATGGTTTTGCACAAAGTATTGTACCTAGTTGCAGTAAAGACAAAGAGTACATCAATTAAATGCAAGATACGAGCATTACTCATCTAACAAGGCAGGGTAATAACATCGTAAACCATATTTGTTTAATCGACTGCTGTGTTTTCTGTCAGTTGATGTAGTTAGAGTAATTAAAAAAATTATCCAGATTACATGAACAAGCAGCAACTGCCAGTACTCAAGAAAACATTTTCTGTGTTGTGTCATGCTAATTCTGTTCGTTTCAATCTTTATGCTAGAAAAATGCACAGTGTAACTTCGAAATTATGTGAAATAAACTTTAATGTCAATAACAGTTCGCTAAAATTAAACAAAAAAAGTTTTGGTGACCTTGCAAAATTTGAGCTTGATCGGAGCTTTTTCACTTTTTCAACCAATCAGAGGATTAGTTTTTAATTTTCAACCAATTTAATGAGTTAGTTTAAAAGACTGTAGAGGCATAGCAGACAATTGTTATATGCAAAATTTCATCTCAATCTGAGAAACGATGTGACCTGTATCGCACTCCGAAAAAAACGAACCAAAAGAGTCAAAGATGATTGTAAAAATACTTTCATATTCTAGAAAATAGTTTCAGATTTGTTTATATATTTACATTGTGAGATAAAAGTAATATTTCAAGTGTACCAAAAATGGATTCACATTTTCAAGCATCGAGAGAAGCGAGGATCAATGAATGTATAAGTTTCCTGCATCTGAAAGAATATTGCTAATCACATCTGAGACGCCTGCATGCGTTGCACTCGAGTGCAATGTTGCACAATCTGCATCCCCTAGTTCCTGACGTCACTCTATTCACAAGAAGCAAACAAATTAGGCCGCTCATCTAGAAAGCATTCATCTCCAGGCGAGAACTGCCAGGCCTGACCATTACTAAACGAGAACAATGTCTTTTCATCAGGCAAGGAGATTTCAGTATGAAATATATTCAAACATTTTGCCGGATGCTGCGAAGAACATTTTCTGTTCACTTGGATGGCTCATAAATTATTTAAACCTATATAGTTTCGTGACAGATATAATAAATTATATTCTTAAATTCAGAATTGAGCTGAGGTTGCTGACACTAGGTACTTTATGTGGCGAAAACGTTTTGCATCGAAACGACCAAAATTTTTTTTTTTTTTTTTTTTTAATGTTGTTTAACTTTTCAATGTACTGCAATGCAACTAGAATAATGGCAAAGGATTATAAAAAGATTAAGGTATGATTATAAAGAGTATTGAAAGACGATGATGAAGAATAGGTAAAAATGGATGGTGGGAAGAAGGCGTCGTGGCTTTAGCAAGGAAGCTTTGCAAAGAGCAATTCTAGAACATTTGTATTCCCAATTCTGATGGAATTCGATTTCATGCGATGTTAATCCTTATGGCAGTGACTATAGATTCCATCAGAATTGAATTGGGAAAACGTTCTAGTATAGACCTCCAGGAGGCGTATTCTAGAACGTTTTCCCAGTTCCATTCCTGATGGAATCTGGTCACGGCCATAAGGATTAACATTGTACCGAATCAGATTCCATCAGAATTGGGAATTTAAAAGTTCTAGAATACGGCCCCAGGGAACCTATTCTAGAACGTTTTCTCAATTCCATTCGGATAGGATTCGATTCACGGCCACATGGATCAACATTGCAAAAAAAATCCAATTCCATCAGAATTGGGAATTTAAAAGTTCTAGAATAGAGCCCCAGATTCGAACCCGGGATCTCCGTAGTGTACAAGTTCAAAGCTTTACTGCCTGAGCCAACTTGCTCCGTTGATAATTCGTAGAAAACGAAACGCAGAGCTTTGCTAAAGATGCGCAAGCTCAGTGATTATCAGACACTATGACTCGTCATGTCTCGTTAACTTCATTTTCTCGCGGTCTTGTTAATCCTTGTTTTTTCCCTAAGTAAATTGTTAGTTACTGCGTTAATGGGACTTATTTGTATATTAAACTGATGCAAGTGGACAGGAAATGCGTTTTACTGCGTCTGTGTTGGGTTCCTCCGATATGGTTCTTTAAACACTGTTGATTAATACAACACCACGGTCAATTACATCACGACACAACGAGAGGATAATAATTAAACCAGACGCATTGTTCGATCATTCTCAGAGCATTCCCATTGTTAACAACAATACGAAGTACAAATACAGTTTTAGATTCAAAATCAAATCCTCTTTCCACTTGCTCGATATTTCAGTGACTCAACAAACATGGGGTAAAAACTGTGCTCTAAGGTAAACATTCAAAAGTAAATTTGTATAAACTGGAACTTTCTGATTTCTGATACAGGTCTTTATTCAAACTACATTTGCCACAAATTTGCGTCTTGAATTTCACAAAAACTGGCCAAATGGTTGAGTGGATCATATTCAAGTAAGTGGTCCTAATTGTTTGTATATTTTTATTTATTCTCTAAATTGACCATGAAGATATACCTGAACATCAGTAAACACCCTCTTCTTCTAATAAGTTCAATTAGTGCACTCTAATTTGTCCCTATATTTTTGAAACTAATATACAACTTGTGAAATCTGCAATTTCATTGGTTGATTTCGTAGTAATTGTTGTAACAATCCGTTGGCATAAAAACTCTAATGAATGCATTATAATAATAACAAGCTCATATAAACCACTAACTACTTTTCTTAGAAACCATCAATTTTATTTTAATGGCCATTCAAATAACAACTTCACAAAATATTACGACACAAAAGTTTTAATATTTTTTCGTTGCCATAAATCACCCTGAAAAGTATTGAGCATCAGAGATTTTTTTCTTGCTAAAGGACAATGTTGCACAAACTGTTCGTGATGGTCTTTTTGAGTGCTATCGGACATGCGCAATGGGACATTATATTGAGACATTAAATAATAGCAAAACGATGTTTCGTCGTGCGCGCATGCGCCACGGTTACAATAGTCAATCGATGACATTTTAGAAAGCAACGTGGTATTTTTATATGTTATCTATATAGCCGAATGAAATGTTCGAGAGAGAAATGAAATATGAGAACAATCACGAAGCTATTATAATATTTTGTTTTATATATTATTTATATTGCAAATAATACAAAGTAAAACGATTTATTTCTCTTGAGGAGTGATCATTGTGGAGAAAGTCCCACCCCGATTGGATGCATTGTGCCATGCAAATCGAGTCGATGTGAACACAATGGATTTCTAACTTAGAACACAAAATTAATGGTATTCTAATCTTGGATCTCGGAGTTGTTAAAGCCACACAGTTCTGTTCATAGCCACGTTTACATGGAAAACACATTTCGCGATGCGTTTGGCCGAGCCGTGCTGAACTCGCCGCAGTTTATTGCGACAAGAGTTCGATTGCGTAAGAGAAACAAAAATGGTGGTTGTAAGAATGCCCCAAATAATTTGGACCAAGACAAAAAAAATACATGATGTCATTTCACGGTTTATTGAAGCTGTTAATTTTTAATTAGTTCGAAAATAGTTGATTTTGCAATATGTCTGAGTTTGAAAGAATGTCACGTTTTTGCTTAGCAATCCAGGCTCTAGATTTGGACGACTTTTATGGGCTGTTTGATTATTGATTTAGTAGATTTCCGAATTCTACTGACATTATATAACCACCTTTAAAACTGATGTCGGTTTTGATTTATTCTATCATTAACTTATTCAGGTCTCGATAGCAGGTATAATAATTGAAGATTGATCATTTAATTTATTGATAATTTCAACCTGGGTGGCTTGGAATCATGAAAACCACTCGTGCAAATACTATAGTCCTTTAGGTTGACGAAAAATATATTGAAATATTTCATGTAAAAATCTTCGTTTCGTACCCCGATATAAGTTCGTTTTTCTCCTCAATCTTCCTACCTTTGCATCAATCTTGGATCTGGGGTTGTTAATCCGATTAGCCCACTGTGTTGCATGGACCAGGGGGGGGGGGGGGGGGGGGGGAGAGAGAGGATCATCGGAGAAGGGAAAGTGATGATCGGAAATCGATAAGAAAACCGACGTTATTTATTTGTCATCGACAACCGCAGCATCAGTAAGTTTGAATAATCCTCGAACTGAAATTACAACACAACGTGGTTTAAGGTGTACGTTCATTGCGGTTGTCTGAAAACAACAACAGTGAGTCAGAGGGAAATGATCTGGAGGATCGTCTTCCACACTTCTGCGTCGACGCAACCGACTGGAAGAGAATGATCCAGAGATCATATCCACCAGTTTGATTCCCCATAGACCCCTTTTGATCTCTCATTTCAGGAATAGTGAATGAGAAAGTACAGTGAGAAAACTGTTACAACCGATAAAAAGCCGACAGAGATAGATTATATTGGTATGATACAGATTTTCTCACTTTTTTCATTCTCACCATTCTCTAATTTCAGGGACCCTATTCCTGAAAAAAGTGAGAGTGAGAATGAGAAAAAAAATTGAGAAAATCTGTATCAGCCAATATTGAATCTAAGCCTGCTGGATTCCTATTGGTTGATAACAATTTTTTAACAATTTTTTTGTCATACTAACTCTTTTATTTCAGGATTAAAGCTCCATCTACTCAAGTATTACAACAATAGGTCAATAGATAATTGGAAAATTAAATGCACGTGACTTTTTAAATAAATGAGAGCCACCCAGATTTCTTGATTTGTCTAAATAGTCGCGGTTTTTAATCTTCTGGGCGACGCTCAAACTGACAAAAAAACATTCGAATTCGAGACCTAATTAAATATAATTGATTACATTTACATAAATTACTCTAAGCGAAATGTTCTCCGCGGTAATCCTTCACTACACTTTGATTTGCTTAAGATATTAATCAATTTCGTAACGGTTGAACAACATTTCGTTCTAAATTAACTGCAGCATAAAACGATTGATTAGATCTGCCAAGTTCTGACGGTCGCGTTCCGCATTGTGTTTGTTTTTCTAATTCTTCATTCACGAATTTTATTAATAAACATACCAAAGATTATATAACATAATTTGACTTTAATTGATTAGTTTGGTAATAGTTGGCACATCTCTCTTTCTGCTACTATTTGGTAATATGTGATGATTTTCCTAATTCTGTTGATTTGTTGCTACTCAAGGAAGAATTTTAAACGTATCGTATACTTACATAATCATTAACCTATTCTTCTTCTTCTTATACATGTTCACTCAAAATACGTGCTTTAAACTTCCAAGAATACCAGAAAAAAAATAAGAAAATGATTTTAAAAAAGTACTACTTCAACTCCTATCAAGTTTATAAAGGTGCTGTTGAACCGTGCAGGGGAGGCGTTTTTAGTCTTTTATTTAAAAACACATAAACAAGATTTTCTTACGTCCACGCACCTGAGACGCCGCCCCAACTACAATCGTGGACCACGAATCTTGGTAATTACATTGTTGTACGTGAGGAGCTGACTCGAGACTTCGGTTATTGTTTCAACTCACGTGAAGGAAAACGATTCCTTCCAATGTGTGAGGAGCAGACACTTTTCACGACAGAAGAATAAGACACAAGTTCCTTTTGCTGTTTGGTTTAGTGTAACATTCTGGATTGGCATACGTGAACAGTTACTCACTCTATTTTGCTTTGTATAATGTAAACAAAATACCAATATAAATAATACAAAATATTAAAATTGGCTTGAGCGTTAGTTACAGCAAACGCATAGGTGGTTCAAAATAAGAAAATGTCCCTATAATTTTTTTTATCAGTTGGCCCTCTGAGTATAGATTTTTTTATTTCAATGTAGATTTTCGAAGACACTGAAATCTCTGAAATTGAAAGTTGTATGGTAT
This sequence comes from Leuctra nigra, assembly GCA_934045905.1. Taxonomy (NCBI): domain Eukaryota; kingdom Metazoa; phylum Arthropoda; class Insecta; order Plecoptera; family Leuctridae; genus Leuctra; species Leuctra nigra. The sequence continues at coordinate 22,184,058 of OW203762.1, forward strand.
TTCTTTTTGTACCAATTTTGTTGAAAAGTGGAAACGAATTTTAATATTGTACATGTTTTAACAAAACTCCAGAACTCGTCTTAATTAATTTGATATTGAGTTTTATACATTCTGATTGTCTAAAGATTTCGTTTTGACGAATTTCCGAAGCTCTTGAGACGGCGCTAATTAGACAAGTCCTCTAAAAAGTAATTAATTAAATAATCTAGTGATTAATTATTGCTACAATAAGGACCATTGTTAAGCGTTTATCTGCTCACTCAGGATTTTACCGTGTAAACTACCTAGTAGACATATCTACCACAATAACTCATCAGATGACAAAAGAAACGCATTTTATGTAATGTTCATTTCCAACTCTACCAAGAAAAGATACTCCGTTTGCGACCGTGGGACAAGAATGTATTTATAAGAAACAGATCTTAAATCTTAGTACAGTATCTTGTAATTCTTTGAATGCTTTTTATACCCATATGTTTAAGCCATAGATATACCTTCTAATAAATTATATTTAATTTATAAGTGAAATGTGATGTCTGTATCTTATCTTCTTCAAATACCTTTCGTGCCTTCGTTTGGAAACGCCATCAAGACGCATTTCGTCCTGGCTCGCTGAATTCTCCTCTAGTGAACAAAGGGGGGGACCAAATAGATTGGAATAAATTAATCCCGTCAGTGTAAGATGTAAGAAGCTTAAAGAGCAAGGACGTTTCCTACCAAGGACGTGTTGAGATAAGAAATATTGAAAATGCGCAGTGTATAAACGCAGGAGCCAGCTTCGATTTAATGAAGACAATATATTATTTTATAATTGCCAACTATATAAACGGATAATAGGTTGTTGCGGAGACACCATACTGAAATGTTAGCTTCGAGAAGCCAAAAGAAAAATTCTCCAAGGCTTATTATAAAAAGAAAGTTAATTCTTTCGGGATGGATTTATTTTTCAAGTAGGGGAATTTTAGAATGCGAATGGTTAAATGTTTTGGTACAACAAACGTTTTGCAATAGAAATAATTATTGTTTTTGTCAACTATCCAAGACGAAAGATTATTGTAGTATACTTACACTAAAAAAATGTAGGCCAGGGAACACTTTGGACTAACATCCGTTTTTTATAAGTTTCCCATCAACATTGTTAACTATAGTAATTAAAAATAATACATCGAAATGCACACCTGTGGCTGTTTTGTTTTTCTGTCATATAAAGCCAAGGTTAGTATGGGATGGACATGTGAAATGCGACGAATAGCATAGCGATGCGATTGGGATAGTTGCGTCTCCCGCGTTGAACTCTCCGGTCTCGACAGATCTTCCTCCCCCGCGTTTCTTCACCCGCCCTCCAGCCCCCGCGCACAATTCACACCGATAACTTGAAAATCAAGTCAAGACCCAACTTTCCGGTAAAAAGCAGGTACTGTAATTATAAAGTCAAGTAGTTAATTGCCGTCAAAATATCGGGACACGCAAGAAACAGGGATAATTTACACACAAGAAATCGCACGTGGCGAAAAGTTTTACAATATTATGTTCGCCAGTATCCAAAATAGTACAACAGATTTTAGAATAAAGTCTAATGTGATGTGTCTAATAAAAATAAAAATGCATCTATAAAAAGTACAAAAATGTAAACAATGAAATAAGATTAAGAGTTTGAAGATATGTATACATCTTGATATTACATCATACAACGGATGTTAGCTGATAGGAATAGAGAAAATCAAAATGTGAGCAGATGATCTCTGAAGCAATAGATTATATTCTAAAATAAATCTAATGCACCGTTCAGGCGTTAATCCGAAGTAATCAGTTAATTACATCTTGACAACTCGTAAGTGACCTGATCGGAAGGCTATTGCCCACGGCAGAGGGCAGCAGAGGAGAAGAGAGCAGGGGGGCAGTTCATTGAAGACGTTCACAGGGGGTATCTAACATGAAGCAATAGGACAGGGGGGGTTTTCAAATCGACTCACAAAGAGGGGAGAGGTCATACACACAGTGGTGGGGATGTAGGGGGCAAAACAACAATGCCCTTTAGCATCTTGCACCAATGTCCCGCTAGATAGCACTAGTGGACTGAAGAGGGTCACATGTAGGCCGGCCAAGAGCGAAGAGCAGGCTGTACACAGTATCTCGCAAGGTCTACGCAATTGCACAGGTGCGAGAGTTCGGCTGCGCTGGCTCGTTTTATTTACCTCAACCGCACTCGACTTGCCAGTGTGACATTTCAAAACTGATAACAATATATCGCGGGGACAAGTGAACACAGAAAAACAGTTGATTTACACATTATTATTTTACTTTCGATATCGAGTGATTTTGTTTGTGTTTACATTTACTTGCGGTTTGTTATTAATAGCATCGCATTGCAGTGTTGTGTGACATCGGCGGTAGAATTGTTGTGACTTTGTCGCAAATGTGTGGTGTTTCTGGTGCAGACTGGAGTGTAGGGTGTTGGACTGTAGTTCGACAATACTAATTAATTATTTGGACGATACAGCTTCATCGTGTATACCTATTTCGGTGATTTCGGGCCTACCGGCGCCACGGAGCATAGGTAAGATAGGATTAATTAAATATAAAATTACCCTACAGTCATTTCTATGCAGTTTTTAATTCGAAGGAAATTGCGGTGATTAAAGCTTATATAAATATAAATAATTGTCTAATTAGTGGGTTTAATTAATTCAATACAAGTTTATTGTTTCCTTGGGAACCTTGATTAAGGTGCGTTTTCTCAAAACTCTTTTATATCATCAAATTACGCATTTATAATCTAATTTCCTTTGCGAGGGTATAGATAATTAGAAACGCATTGGTGTTTAAATTTAGACTGAAACGACATAAAAATTAAATAGGAATTAAACTTGATCTTTATCATCATCGAGCAATCTCTGGTTATAAACTGTCCGTTCGTCGCGGCTCATAAGCTTTGTCGGCTGTGTCTTGAATTACCTCCGCGTTTGTCTCTCATGGGCAATGACAGACCTGGGCTGTTGCTCGACCGCTCGTCCGGCAATTCAATGGGAGATGGAATTGTAAGCCTGCCCGAGGGCCAGGGTAATGCATGGGATGGGGTGAGTACATAAACGCGAGTACAAAGGTCCGTTCGGCCCGTACAATTCACAGCCAGCCGTGCCGTGGACATTAGCAAGGGTATTTTACTTCGGTTACCCTTCTGCAGGAAGGAAGGCCAGGTCATGCGAAGTGATTTCATTTGTAATTACAAGAAAATCTCAGACGTAAAAATTAGAAGCTCACATCATCAATATTCTTATCGGTTTTTTTCTCCTTGAATCAATTATGATTACCGGCTAACACGAACATGTATATGAGTATGTGAAGAATTTGTTTGATTAACAAGTTTAAAAAGAACAGGAAGGGTTGGGTCAGCGGGGTAGCTTCCCGGTTTTAAAACGAAAATAATTCATATAGGTAGTAAGAAAACGTAATATAAAATCAGTGTTGTTATTATTTGTGTCTGTGGTTTATGTTTGTATAATAGTTATTAGCTTGAAGTGATATTTGATTATTATTGAGATATTTAATCTTAGATCGAGCAAGAAATACAATTGTCATGCGCGTTATATGGCTCATGTTAATCCCGAGATAATCGCATCTAAGTAATGACTTTAATACTTAGTACAATGCAAAAACAATTAGCATAGAGAATAAACGATACGGTAATTATTCGGTTATTAATCATTATTCATGTACGTAAAATTAATTTTAATGCAGTGTATTATGGTGATATTTTCATAGTCGTCTATTTCTGCAGTCGAGTAACACTGCAGGTGTTTCGTTTGATGTGGTATTATATTGTAAATTATAGTTTACCATGTATAGTTGTAGCATAATGTTTTAATTGGATAAATGGGTAATTGCATTTTGGTATGTCACGAAAATTCTTCCCATTTCCGTTGGGAGTTCTGAAACGACTTAACAATTTAGCGAGAATATTTTTTTCCTATTGAGACACGAAGCGTTTCCACGAAATCAACGATGGATGCTTCGGCGCCGTCGATAAATTTATACTCCTAGATATATTGTAAAGAACTCTTGTCATTGGCCAGTTCGCAGAAGCCTTCGTTTATCTCATGGGACGCAATATATCTTAACAATCCTACCAGCGAAATGCTTAAAATACTTTCAAGATTATTAAATACGTTTTGCACTAGTTTTATTTATTTTCCTGAACAAGCGTAACATAATTAGTCTGGTCGCTGGTAGACATGCATGCAGCACACAATTCACTTATTGAACACACAATGAGAACTCCCTGGTGTACGGCGAGGCACGCGTGATTTTCACACGAGTTCTCTCACGGAGTGCTCGACGGAGTCCTCCAGACGTCGTGAGAGTTGGTCGTGAACTTGCAGCAGTTGCAGAGGCAATAAAGTGCAACAAGTGGTTGCCGCCTGACTTTCCCTCCACCCGCACTGCACACGGATCACTGCCGTGCGAATAGAAGAGAAATAACCATGCCTACAAGGTCTTTGTTTTAAGCTTTCAAGATTTATCTTCGGTGTTCTCTTCTTTATAGCCGACGACCAATCAAAGTGGGCCCCTAACATTCTTTTATAATAGATTGTATCAACCAATCAGAAATAATATTGTTATCAAAACAGAGTCCCCAAAGACCCCTATTGTTTCTTTATCTATTAATGTTTTTTTACGATTGCACTTAGTTATTATAAAACTAATGGCGGATATGATGACCAATCGGAAGAGTACCTCCATCCTTTATTGGACTTGCGCCAACCAATCCTACCAGCTAATTTAAAAGTTGATCGGTTCTATATCTCTAATCAAAACGTTCATGACTTTTCTCCAACTCGGTGAAGCAGTTCTGTAATCAGATAATTCTCTCGCTTCCGTGGACCAAAAGCAGATGCATATTCCTAATTAAAGGTAGCCGTATTATTGGTGAATGCAGAGATTGAAAGTTATCTTCGTGTAGTTGAGCGAGCGAAGCGAGCGTCTCCTTTTGGCTCTTTTGGCACGGACCTCTGTTTTTTTTTTTTTTTTTTTTTTTTTTTTTTTTTTTTTCTGTTACTGACGATATACAGGTCAGAGTTTTTCTTCGATCGAGCTGAAATTTTGCACACAAGTACGTAACATTTATGATTGTTGCAGACCCTAATTTTTTTGAAATCCCCTGATTGGTTCAAATTTAAAAAAAATTATCTTTCGATTGGTTGGTTTGATCAATTTGAAATTTAGCAAAGACATTGCAACCAACATTGTACCCAATCATAATAAATTTCAGCCAAATCCACCCATTGGTTCAAATTTGAAACCATTTTTCCTGTGATTTTTGAAATTTAAACTAGAACCGATTGACCGATCAACTAAAAACTTTGCATGGTCATTGGTACCAACATTTAAGGTATTTTTGCCAATTTTCAGTCAAATCTGTAGTTATTTTCAAAAGGTTTTGTAATTTTAGTGACATTTTGCGTGTTGGCTGTCAAATTCACGGCGACTTCGAATCTTCAGTTCAAGGCAAGGTAGTTAGAGCAGAAACTTTCAAACGCAATGAAACTAATAATGACCGTTCAACAGATTGATCTGATATTGTGTACACACTAATATCATATGATTTGAGTGGTCCCAGGTATATTTTTTTAAAGAGATCCTGTGATTTTTGAATATTAACAAGGAACAGTTCAATCATAAGGGTTGATACTAACATTTTAGGAATATTTAGAGATTTTTATTCAAGTCTGACGAAATTCAAGATTTATTGGCTTTTAATGATATTTTCGATAGACATAATTTCGGTTCGAGGTGTTCCGCGTATCCGTGCTCGCTCATCAACGCGTTACTCAGAGCGTTTTCCTAGTTTAATTTAAACTCTGGGTGGTCGGGGAGCGGAGAGGAGATCTCTCTTGGGTCCAGCGCAGCATCAGTACGTGATAGAAATGGCGCTCCAAGTGGCCACGAAACACCGATTGTTCGCGGAATGAAACTATTATTATTATAATAATAAATCCGATTCTTTTGTGTACGAGAGCTTTGCGTAATTATTGTTTAGAAGTTTGACACAAGTATACACGGAAATGTATTGACCACTTTTAATATGATTTGGATATTTAATTATAAATTGACCCTTGTTGTAAAACTGAATGACGTCTCTTATCACTTAGTTAGCAGCCCCGTTAACTTAATCACCATTTCGTCAATAATGAGCGAGGATTCCAACACATTATTAAAGTAATAATAATAAGTCTAGAGTATAAAACCAGATACCTGCTAGGTCGAGATGAATTTCCAGTTTCGCTCTAACCAGTCATTTATTTCCTCTTCCACCAGACGACTTGAACAACGCCTCCCCCACACGACCGGGCCCTTCCACTACGTTTCGACCAGTTTTTCATTCCATTATATAACAGAGTAAACATATAATGTGGTCGGGTCAGTATTAAGAAGCAGAGCCGGTTCCTATGTTATAGTAAATATCCATTCATAAAGTCGAGTGAGGATAGTTTCTCGGTATATATGGCTAGAAACCAGTTCATTTCATGGAGTGTTTCGAACACCTACAGGCAAGATGAGATGAAACGAGGAGACGCGCGCGCCTGGCGCAAGCTTCGACGGGATGCTGGGGCTCCTTGGCACGACAACTACCAACAGATAAACACTGGTTTTAGACGATTAGAGAGACGCGATGATACAGAGACAGAATCACGACTCGGAATCCGTGATCTGCATACAGTAGGAAGCCGAAGCGTTTGATTTACAGCCGGTCGAAACGCGGAATTATCAAAATTGAAATGACGAAGGTGAAGTTTGACGTGAGTTAGTCCACAGCGTAGGATATTTTTTGCAATTTTACACGCGACTAACGGAATATTTTAATGAAATAAGATGATTGATGACTGGACTCAAAACAATTTCAATTCCATTCATGTAAATTAGTTAGCAATAAATAATTTATAAAAAAATTGTATAAATTATCAGTAGGTGTTTTGCACAAATCATTATCAAAATATGTTAATTTTGCAGCGTGCAACACTGGATAAATGTAGGTATAATTATAATAAATTACTTTAATATTCGATTCAGAAATGTACTTTAATAATAATTACTCTCCGATTAGCATTATATTTATAAACATTCTACGCTATATCTATCAAGGCGCAAAGGAAATTTTATCTCGTCTCGTTTTTAGTTTTAAAATAAAATTCTAGTATCCAATAAAAATATTACAAAGCTATTAGTGTATAGATTTTTAAAAAATTACCACATTTTCTTCTCTACACTGTCTATGTCACGACCAATAATAGCACATTAATTGTTCATTCCTATACGAGGAAGCCGACTGCTAATAGGCACAGGGGTCAACCCGACCCCGTCGTGACCTCCTCGAGGTCAAGTCTGACCTTCCATCTATCCACCTACAACACATGAAGGAAAAGGTGCGTGATGCGATATCCCAACCGTTGCTCTTATGTTTTCCCAAGACCTTTTGAAGCGCTTAGGGGGGCCCTCGACGTTCATTACATATGCGAGAAGAGGAGGGGAGGGATGACACCTATCTATAGGGTTACGTGGCGGTCCGGGGGTGGGGGACGCTTGAATATTATCGCCGACGTATATTTCGATGGTTTTACAGTGACAGTGTAATTTATTACAAGATGGAAATTGTATCCACTGAACCTTACATCACGTAAAATAATAATGTTATTAAATCTTTTTGGATAGCTGAAATGTAGTATCTTGAAATCGAAGTGTTACGTGTGTTATGAACTGAGCTATGTGGTATTTTGAATGAATGTAGTTATGGTTTATCGAGATGTTATATCGTAATGTAATAAATATGAAATGGTTCTAAAGACGTGCGATCATGATTGGCGCGCGGTTGTCGCTCGAGTGCTTTCCGTGACTTCTGACTAACCGGGGTAAATATTAATAACTACTATTCTATTTGATTCATAACTAATTGTTAGGAAACAAACGTGATTCGGTGTTGAGTTGAGATGCGGCAACTCCCTCGATATTTATTCCGTCGGGACTGAGATTATTCTAAAGGCTAGAGTGTGAATTGAAATGCAATTAGATTCCTAACAGGTCGGAGTTTCAGTGGTTTCACAATGAAACGAAACTTATCAAAAGAAATTGCCAGTAATCTATTAATACTCGCTAGTTGGGAGATAGAGAAGAACGGTCAAACTTGAAGCGGCAAGTGAAAATTTTAATGTAAAGATAAAAAATAACATTGGACCTAAAACTGACCCTTGATGTTAAGATTTTTCCTTATTTAAATTTCCCTAACAAACTATCATGACCAATGACTAAGAACGGTTAATTTTAAGTATTGCCGTAAGCAAGGATTGTTCTGGCCAAGTATTATCGACTACGGATTGTACTGACCGAGGATTGTCCTGCAGGACGGTCAGACAAGATGTATCGATGTCTTGAAGTATAACGAGATCCTGCGAGCTAACATCGCGTGTCTCCGAAGCTTTTGTTGTTTCGCGTGCGTAAATCTAAACCTAAAGAGAACGAATGTCAACTTATTTGTGGGCGAATTGAAGACAAAGAAACAATAAATCGTCTTGTGAGCAGAAACGAACAGTGGAAATGATGATCAGATTCAGAGTTTCGAGACTAACAAGAGAAAGCAGCTTCTAGGACAGGAGTAAATAATTATCAATTATTTAAATATTCTGGTACATAAATAATAATGACATGCAAAAGATTTGTCACCGTATTTTGATTTTTTTAAAGAGTTATGAGTGGTTGTTGTAGATGAAAGTATACCTACTTACGTAATTATTTAACTCTCTTATAAAAATTTAAATTGCTTAGTAATGAAAAATCTGGAGTATTTTGTCGCTAAACGCATATAATTGTGAATAATCATTTCCATCACCTAAGTGTAAAATGACCATCTTTTGTACAAAGCGATGCATGCAAAGTAAATCCTTCAGCCCAGAGTCAAGCTAACGCCGTTACCCTCTCGAGGATGATTATTATTTTCATCTCGTCCACCACTCGAGCCGAAAAGATCGGGTTACACTTGACGATGACGATGACGTATACGGTTTGTTTAACGAAGCATCAACGTTAGCGCGTCAATGAGCACCTTTTGTTCGACGACGTTTCAGGTGATTGATGATGCTGGAATGACGAGACCCAGTTGTGAACCCAAGACTTCTAGGAACTCACATTTCATTATAATAAGGTACACATTTCATTACTGAATTGTTGTGATTTATTCATTATGAGTTCAAGACTAAGTATACACGAATTGCACTGCGTATAGTGACGTATGGTTTAGATTGACAGTTATTCGCCAACTCATATTTTGACTTACCTATGGTCTTTGAGGTAAAAATGATACCTGCTCCAAATCCACTGGCCAAAATTAATACAACCAAATAATTTACTATCCTTTTATTTTAAAATAACCAGAACAACTTCTCAGTAGAATTATACAAATTTGTAAATTATTTCAGTGGATTTTTCAACGAATATTTTGACAGTAATATAATATTGTAACTTGTTTTGTATGATGATGAATCACTTTTGACCATTGGATTGAGTATCTAATTTTTTCCTCATGAGACCATACTTGCGCTTATTTTAATAATAAAATTTGATACGGCGCCACTCAAAATTATTCCAAAGAGGAGGCCAAAATATAAACTCAATTTCTTCCCAGTGCCGAGCTTCGCCTTTTGATTTCCAGCGGCAATGTATGTTTTAGTCTGACTAAAACATTTAAAACAAACAAAGTCTGCTTGTGTTCACAATCAGTGACGGAGGAGCGCTTTGTTGTCAGTTGGCTATAATACCTGGAAACATCCTGTCCGAACACGGCTCGATACCATGTTTTCCCATGTTAGTGAGCATCTTCAAGAAATTGTCGCTAAGGGAAAAACACTCTAGAAAAAGTACTAGACATGAGCGAACTCCGTGGGAAATAGTAATTATATACGTTTTGTAATGATTATAATGCTTGGTAATTGAAATTTTCTGTGGGTGAACTAATTGTTTAATTGACTTGACGATTGGGGGAGCTTTCCGCACATTACTTCGACTCTAGGTCTAGTATGTAATTACCACAACAACTCCAGTAAAGTACAGAATAAACCACTAACTAGCTGAAGCGCATTGAACAAAATGTTCTACAGATGATTATTGTTGATATTTTTTATAAACCTTCAAGAATTTTTCAAGTTCAATAATTTGGTAACATACATAAAGATCATCTTAGAATTACGCTAATCATTTATGGATACAATATGCTATATTCACAAATAAATAACACAATCTTTCGTCATGACTAGCAAGTACGTTTGTTGAAGTTATAATTTTTCGACTTTCTTGTGTAAGCGAGCGCTGAAGGTGGTCATTTTGAAAATAAATAATTTCTCCGACTAAATGACAAAGCAAAGTAACATTTAATGGGTCTTAATCCAGTGGCAATGTCCGAGTGCGGACAATTGATGGACACAAATCCACGATTCTTTGAGTGAACCATCGTCGCGAACCGTCTTGTCTCGAGTTCATCAGAAGAGGTCCATGAAGTCATGACGGAGATGAATCTCACCAAACAGCGACAGCCGAGATGTGAACCAGCGGTCCTCCACAAGCAATTACTCAAACCCATTCCATTGTCGATCACAATCACGATTATCTACACATGTTCGAAGAGCCGAAAAGTACTTGTTGTTTATTCGTTAATCATTTTTAAATCAATTACGAGATTTTTTTCTTCAACTTTGATAAATGCGGGTTTCGTTTCCACGGGCTCAATTTTGTTCGTGTAAGTGGAGGTGTGATTAAAAATTGTGCTTATTCACACAAATTACGTTCTAACTAAGTCGAGAACAGTATAATTTTAGAGTATTTCACACTAATTTGAAGACGAATGCAAAGCGTTGTTAGCCACATTTGCATATTTCATTACCATTGTTCCGATGGAATAATCATCTTATTTAGTAAGTTCGCCGTGAAATTGGCAAGGCCACGTGTGATATTCCGGGGGAAATTGGCAACAGTGCATCGGATTGTCTATTTACACAGCGCAGGTCTATTGACACTCGTCCTCAGACAACCGAGTTAGCTACTCCAGCATCTCGTTCTCGGCCACTGGTCAAATATTGAGATAGTCTCTTCTACCAGGCACATTTCATCTTCAAAACGTGCCAGTCCAAGATTCCACTCAATCATTCAATTTACACACTTTTCCATTATCCAGAAAGACCTGCACATTTTTTTGTCTCATTCCAGATAACTCTGAATATTATTCCACGGATTTAAATTAAACGCAAAGTTTGAATACATAGAAAGTGCAAGGGCCCATTTTTTTAAAATTGTATGAAGTGATGACAAACTAAGGAAACGCTTTGAAGAACCGCGACCTTCTTGCTTTCTTCTATAACTTCCGTAAACTTAGCATTGCAGAAGAAATGCTAATAAATAACCAACCTACAATTGAAGGAAAGTGGCATAAAGAGCATGTTTGACGAACCCAAGAGAGGTGAATTATGAACTCATTGTAAAGCAATGCATTCATAACAAGACCGATCAATTATTGACGTACGATCGGCACTGACATTTACACCACGTCGATATGTCAAAAGACCTATTGTAAACCTATCGAAAGGGTTGATTATATTCGATAAGGGTGTTATTTTTCTATATCCCTGTAGTGCTTGATGGACTAACACTGTACCATATCAACCCTTCCTTACCCCCCGGATATAAGTATATAACTTTCAATCTCAGCCGAGCATCCCGCAACCCTTGGCCCTGTCATAACTTACAAGACTGTACCTAGGTGGGCTGCGCCAAATAAGGGATGCAAGTCAAATCTAAGGGGTGCGAACGGATCTTTCATCACGCATCTCGCCTTTCTCTTCGTCTGGACTAATTTTCCTGTCGTCAGCTTTCAAAATTTCATATTCAGATTGAGAGAAGTGAATTTAGTTAAATTGGTTAAACGGAAGCTGTGAATAACTAAGGGTTGTTGGTGTGTATATAGGTATGCCCTTTATCAAGGATTCTTACCTCCTGTGAGGGATGAAAAAGCCAATATTGTAACATAATGGGAAAAGGGTATGGTCAAAATTAACGGGAGCGGAAAATGATCAATGTTGGTGCACTAGATCCCCTCCCATGACATTGGCTCTGTGTATTCGTGCGTTCACGTCACCTGTACAAACATCTTACGAGCATTGTTAGATCTTGAATAATACGAAGAAGTGGATGGGGTGGAGGAGATGGGAACCAATACTGTTCATTGCCGATTGCTGGAAGGTGGAAAGTAGTACTGGCAATGATTGTGTGAAATTCTCCAATTGATTGTCGTTTAATTATGTTTGCTACGAACGTAGTAAATAAAGTAATAAAATATTTGATTACTTCCGCTGATATTGATTTCTACACGCGTGAATTTTATATCAAATGCTCCACTCCACATACCAATAGCTTCTGTTTATAGGTTCGATTTAATTATCGCGGAAAATGCTTGTAATAGAGAGAAATTACTTTTAATAGTTCAATTATTTTACTATATCGGTGTAAGCAGTGACAAATCATGCATAATTACATAGAGTTTATTTTTATTTTCGCGTTGAACGTATCTACATAGTTTTCCATCTCTCGTGGCTGCTGTACGAGTAGTTTGTCACCACATTATTGCAGTATAGCTATAGCGTAATTACTACAATGTCGATTAGACAATTATTTCTCGGAGACCTTCGGACATAATTTTACACTGAAAGTCACTCAATTGAATTGTAAATGTAATAATCTAGTCTTGTGGTAGTATGTTACACTGCTCTCCATATAATAGTCTATAGCAAGGCGAGGCGTGGCAATGGCAAAGTGTTTCACATTCAATTTTATTCTCACCCTTGCTCTTACAGCAGTTTGTGAGGAGACTAAAACCGGTAGACATTTTCAATAAGCTCCCGTTTAAATGCAACCAGCTCAAGAAAACCGGTTCGGAGACAAAACCTTAACTATCATTTCATTCTTCTCATCTTCTAATTAATTATAACATTCATTTTATTCTCAGGAATCATCCCCCTATTTATATATGTAGTGCAGAAGATTTGGCTTAGATCTTTGGCGGGTACAGTCGGTGGTAGAGAAATCTGGAGAGATGGATTACTAAAGAAAATTACTTTGACGAACGTATGATCCATTTGCCTTACATCCTATTTTATCGGGGGTCGTGTATACAAAACCATATTTGGTATTTGGACAATGACAGTATCAAGAAGATGAAATTAGGGTACATACCATTTTTTGAAATCTAATAATGAAACAATATTTCATTCATGTCTGTCTCTAAAGTCTTTCACAATAATATCTTGCGTAGCATGAGTAAAGGTGTTCTGAAAATAAATGCTTCCATATTTTTTCCCCTCTCGCTCGTGAGTTTCTAAAAACATTTTCTTTTTCTCGTAAGTTGGATGCAGTGAAGAGCACCTAGCAACGCAATCATTCATAATCAAGCTAATTTTAATAATTCGTGGTTGTAAACTCTCAGTGCTGGCTCGAGTCTGCGATGGCTGCGGTAAAACAGTTCTCTCCTCGAGGGCAGTGTTTAATCTCCGCTCTAAACACATGTATTAAAATGTTACAAGTCTAGAGATTCTCTTCATGCCTCCGGGGCATAATGCACACTTAGATATTATTGTAGTCGTGAAATTGCAGCACCAACCTTGGAACCATCGCAAAGAGACGTCGAGATATAATCACTTCTGCTACCCTTTCTAACAACCAATGTGTACATTATTTTAGATTCGATTTTACATGACTCTCAAAACCTAAGGCGATTTTTTTTTCTAGAACTGTCTTCAAATACGAAAAAAACGTAATTTAAATTTCGAATCGTTTATACTTCGTGTACGCTCTCGGCTCAAATCTATTGCCTTTTGAACTTGGAGTATTGAATGTGATGTACGTATCGATAGCTTTCAATGAAATGGCTCACGATCCTCGGACATTTTCCATTGTCTTGGCTCGGTTTTTCTCATCGAATCGTCTGCTCCGAAACTTGGCTCTTGTGATTAATGATGGAGATTGATACGGCAGGGAAAAGCTCTTGTGGCTGTCATGCGATAATAACACCCAATGTCCAGTCGCATTATATTGCATGTAAAGTATTTAGTTACAAAAAAGCAGACAGTGTTTCAAACAGGAGAAAATTAATCTGTCAATATTTGATACGTTTACTAAATTTCATCACAATTTCTTGATCAGGTGCTTAAAGAGAAATTTGACAGGCAGTCAATGTGGTATAAACGTTATGCCGTTTTGCAATCCGTTACTGCTTACGTTTGAAGGGGAGTGTATATTATACTATAAATTATGTATTCACTTCACAATTTTTGCGTACCTATTTCTGAAAGCTTCTACAGAGTCCTCTCGAATCGCTGCAGGACATAAGCTGGCACTAAAACGTTGCACTCTTGGAACCGCACAATAACTCATCATGGGTGTAATTTGGCGGGATATAAATTTCAAATGTGGTCGTTTTTATCGCGGCGCTTTCCCTAAAATAATGCACTTCTAGAACCAATGCCGTCACGATGCATGATGCAGGATGTGACCGCGTTTTTTGAACTTCTTGGTACTAGAAGCCCTGGGTGAAAGAACCATTAAGGATAAATTCAGATTTCATCTGGGACGTGAAGTGGTTTGAAGAAACAATAATCGGTGTCATCAAAACCTAAAATTGCACAAGGCAAATTTGGATCCTTTCGAAGTAGTCTCAGAAATATACATTTGAAGCCAATACACGTAATAACCTAATCGAGAAATTGTGATGAAATTTGTGAACATCCAATATAGACAACTTGATTTTCCCCTGTTTGAAATACTGTCGGTTTTAGAAACAAAATATTTAATAAATACGTAAAATTATTATGTTATGTTAAAATGTATTTTGATTCAACTCTCGTGTTGGTATACTTATAGTCCGCGATAGATATTGTTCTATACTGAGGTCACTGATTAAGAATACATATACAGTGGTTCATGTCTAAGACCTAAAACAATACACAATTTATTGCCTCCGTATGTTTGTATGGGACTAGGAGAGACAGACGGGGTGGAGAGGAGAGATTGTGCCACTTATTGAAATCACCACACCCATATATAGAACCAAGACGTGTCGACGATGTAGCGGTCACCGCCGTTGACAGATTTGGGGTAAATCCGCATAGAGGACGAGGTGCATTACGTATGGAGGAGATGAAAGTTTAGAGATTGTGAAAACATTTAAAAAAACTAACGAGAAGAAGTCGGTGTATCTGAACAATTGTATCTAATCTGAAACTGGTTTTTCTTGAAAAAAAAAATACGAACTGAGAAATTATTGGCGTGATTATTATTTTTTTTTTTATTTATTTATTTATTATTGTAAACACACAAAAATACATACATTCCGTTTTCCACAAAGCCAAAACGGCTTTTCTGTGGATTAATTTAAAGAAAATTAGTGGATACAAAAATGTTTAAACAATATACAAGAAAAGAGAGAAAAATACATAATAAACTGATTAACAAAGAAGAAAAAAATAATATTTTATACATCATCAGAGTATTCATACAACCAAGATTTCACTTCTTTCTTAATACTACTATAATTATCTAAAGACTTAATTTCTTGAGGCAACTGATTGAAAATAAAAGGGACAGAGTAATTTAAACATCGCTTTCCATACTTATTAGTAAATCGGGGGAGTATTAAAGAAACTGGATTCACCATTGATCTAGTGGCCCTGGAATGATTGTAGATAATTTTAAGTTCGTTCGAATAAAAATATTTGATTATGAATTTATATTTATACAAATCAGATATTGGAAGGAAGTTAAGATGATCGTACATTAAGAGAGTGTTATTGTTACATTTGAGCTTAACGGCATCAGGGGTCAAATTCTTGATCATTCTATCCTGTATAGATCGAATGACTTGAAGGTGAACATTGGATGTGCTGCCCCAAGCAAGTAAACCGTAAGAAATTACAGATTCCACTAAAGCAGAATATATTAATTTTAAAATTCTAACAGGTAAAAAAGATTTTACATGAAACAATTGAAACGAGCAAGAACGTAATTTGGAAGCTAAGCTATTTATATGAGGTCTCCAGGAAAAGTATTTATCAATTGTTATACCTAAATATAAACAAGTATCAACCTCCTCAATCAGATCAGTACAAGTACACAAAGCAAAATCTAATGTATGTAAACAATTAAAACTATGACACAATAATGTTACAGGGTCTAACCTACTTGCAATTGAAGGTGAACAAATGTGAATTAACTTAGTTTTTGTACTATTTACTAACAAATCATTATCATGAGTCCACATCAACAATGTATTGAAATCAGACTGAAGAATTATCTGAGCCTGTTCTAAATTTTTATGAGCAGATACTAGAACAGTGTCATCTGCGTACATATAAATTTTACAATTTTGAATATAACTAGGCATGTTATTCACATATAAGAGATAAAGAATTGGACCCAATATTGACCCTTGAGGTACACCAGAATTACATACCCCAGCTATACTCACAGTTTCACCAACTTTAACTATAATTTGCCTATCCGTTAAATAATTGTGAAACCAACATAAGAGGGGACCCCGAATACCAGCATTTTCAAGAGATGTTAACAATTTTGTATGGTTTAACGTATCAAATGCCTTTGAAAAGTCTATAAAAAGAGCCAGAACGTGCATATTCTCATTTAATTTAGAATTTATGTAATCAGCGAAAAGAGTAAGCAGATCAGTGGTGCTTCTACCTTTTTGAAAACCAAACTGATGTGAATTGATGATTTTAAACTTTGATAAATAATCAGTTAATATTTTTGCAACACACCGCTCCATAATTTTCTCAATAGTAGGGAGCAAAGCAATTGGTCGGTAATTATTGAACTCGAGGTGGTCACCTTTTTTGTAAACAGGTCGAATTATTGACATTTTTAATTTAGATATAACAACACCTTCTGAAATTGAAGTATTAATAATTTTAGCAATAACTGGGCTTACTTTTTCCGCTATATTTTTCAAATCAGTTATTCGTATCCTGTCAAAACCCGGTTGTTTGTTAGAGTTTAATGAATTTATAATATAATTTATGCGGGTGGCACACACTGGAGGCATGTATAAAGACTGAAGCTGAACTACATCATAATTGTAACTTAAAGTATGAATGTTGCAAACATGTTTCAAAGATTCTACCTCACTGATGAAACAGTGCAAAAATCTATCTGCAATCTGCTTATCATTGAATTGTTTCCCTAAATATTTACTTAAAACCTGATCTACAGTATCCTTTTTCTTTTTACCAAGTACATCATTAATAGATTGCCATGTGTCCTTAATACTTCCTCTAGACTTCTCAAAGACACCTGTATAATAAATTTTTTTGGCATTACGAATAGCATTATTTATTTTATTTCTGAATTTTTTGTACTCGACGCCATAGTAAAATTTCAATACACCGTTACAATTCTTCCATTTCTTAAATAGACGGTCTCTTTCTTTACAGGATTTAATAATATCAGCCGTCAACCAAGACTTTTTCTTACGTTTCCCCAGCTGGTAATTTAGGTAATAAGATTCATCATAACAATAATCAAACTTGGCAGTTAGGTTGTCAAAAACGTCAGTGCATGTATCATATGTCATAGGCTCAAGCCAATCACACTCTCTCAACAAACGTGTTAATTTAACTTCATTAATGCATTTTTTTACTGGAATTTGATGTTGAAATTTCTGAGATGAGCCATGAAACATGATTCCGGCAATAATTATATAATGATCAGATATCTTGGTAGTGTACACAGCCGACTTAATATCATGGCAACTAGACTTAATAAAAATGTGATCAATGCAAGTACTCGTAAAAACATCACCTCTACATTCCTCGCGTGTTGCATCATTAATACAATTAATATAACCATTTGCAGCCATTAGCGATAAATATGAACGAACATTGCAATCATCTGAATCGAACAGATTTAAATTCATATCTCCTAATATTACAACATTATTTACTTTGGAATAATTTCCAATGTACATTTCCAATTCCTCCACGAAACCACCTCTATTTAAATTAGGTGGCCTATAAATTGCCAACAAGGTAATAACATTTCCATTTGCCAGAGAAAAGATTCCTCCTACTCCTTCAAAATACTGAAATTCATCATCATTTACAACAAAATGCCATACAGATTTTACAAATAACAATATTCCTCCTCCACCCCTATTTACACGAGTATAATGAAATCTATCATAACCTTCAATGCTAAAGAGAGAAATAGGTGTGGTTGCAGTTATTGCGATTTCGGTTATCGCAATGACATCCACAACCCCTATTTGCTTACATAATATACCATTTAATTGGTCCCAATTTTTATTTATTGATCTGATGTTCACATGTAAACAAGTGAAAAATTCCTCTACTTTAGAAAACCAACTGTCAATATCTGATATTACTTCCCTCTCGACTTCTTCTGTAAACACAAATTCTATGTTTTGCATAAACTGGAAGCAAGTATTAACCCGCTAAATCTGACTCAGCCTGCCTATCAGAAACCAAAAGGTCAATATCCTGGTAAGAAGTAATTCTAAATACTTTACGGGAATTTTCGTCCTTGCGCACCAAGACCTTTCCGTGGCTCCACCAAACGAACTTGTAGCCGGTTTCCTTTGCCCTAGTCTTGACCGACCAGAGGAGTTCGCGGAAGAAAGGAGCCAAATTCTCGTTGATGTATATGCGGGACTGACCCACTTGTACAATATCTTGACTCTTAATTGTAGCTGCTACCTTCTTTTTGTTTATAATTTCGTCTCTCTTCTTTCTGTTTACGAATCGAACAATGATTCTAGGAGGTCTGACTGAATTCCTCGACGGAAGGCGATGCGCTGCCTCAATATCACTTGCAGACAAATCCACGGATAGTTTTGCCGCCACTTTAATAACGATAGCTTCAATATTTTCCCCCACGACTTCAGATACGTTGTCAATCTCAATGTTATTGCGCCTACCGTATTGGTCAAGATCGTTGACCTGCTGCACCAGAAACTCAATCCGCTCGTCTTTCTCGTCGCAACGTTGTTGCAAGTCAGCCACCCCAGCCTCAATGGCAATAACTTTCTTCGCTATGTCGTCTTTGAAACAGCGCAAATCTTCAGACACTACTCTGAAACTCTCCAGAAGTTCACGCTTTAAATCAGCAATTGCCGCAGTAAAGTCAGGAAAAACAAACGGTGTATCGTCCTTGGGCGTTTTAACTTTACCCTTTATGCACTTCGGACAACGCCACAACTTCCTATTTTCCTGCGTTTTCAATTTAGCACAGTCAAAGTGACAATTTAAAGAACAACCTGAGCACTGAATGAAGTCAGCATCAGCTGATAAGTCTAACTTGCACTTGGAGTTTAGGCACGACATAATAATGATAATAACACAGTAAATTGTCAATACACTGAAACGATGCGGAGCTACTGCTAGACACAACCATCCACTACACGGACCAAACAAGGAATAATCTCGACACTTGAATTAAATCTGCGGCAAATGTCGGTGTTCTCTTTCTGTAATTGCAGTGGTCAATGATTTTATTATCTCGAGGATTGCGGTATTTTTCACTGAGTCGATAAAATTCGAAATTATTAACTAGTCTAGGAAAACGAATGGAAGCGGTCCCCTGATATAGTGCAAAACATCGAATAAAATACTCTATTTTAAATCAACCCCCCAAGTGAGAAAGATGATAGACTTTTTGACATACCTCTGTGACAACTATTTTAAAATACTTACAATGTCAATTAAAGTATACAACAAACCAGATAAATGTTGATTATCTGTGTGCAAAATTTCAGTGCGATCAGAGAAACGTTTGTGACCAGAAAAGGAGGAGGAGAAGTCAAAAAGAAGACATTAGTTCCGCCTACTTAGTACTTAGCCCAGAGAAATGACCACTGAAATAAATGTCCATTTCCAGGAGCAATCAATGATCATAATCGTGTCTAACAGATTACCGGTAAAGACACGGAAAATCGATCATCGCTCGTGATCGCGTCTTTCCGAATTGTGCATTCGCGTTGTGATCTTGCGTCGATCGGGATCGTGCCGATGTTTCGAGAACGATTCTGAAGGACTCGCCAACGCCACCAGTTCAGATCAGTCACGACGTCGGACGCATCGGCAGGGCATCGGGTCGCCAGGAACTAGTTTACCTTGTTATTCGCACACAACAACGAGTTGCACTTAATTGATGAATGCAGGTCTACACTTCGACCGGTGATTTAGAAATCGTCGACGCTGTTTTCAAAGTGCTAATAAGAGATTGAATAAGCAGGTGTTGTTAAATGCCTTAGGTTCGAGTGATCTCGCAACTGGGACAGGGATTCAAGCTATAACAATAAACCGATCGATTTTATTAACTTTTTATATGTGAAAAGAATTCGGTGACGTGATTTTATACTTTAAAAAACGTTCTTATATACAAAAAAAATATAGTAAAACTGAACTACCTTGGCTACTAGCCCTCAAACAGACAATAGCTTAAAATTTGGGGTAAAATCCTATACCTTTGTTCACCTGAAAAACTGAAAGTTTTCGCTATAATAGTGGATAACGATCGGACCTTTGTCACCCATTGCGTCTCGATGGTGGCCCATTGTTGCCCCTCCTAGTGGGGGGGGGGGGGGGGGGGGCAGAAGGTGAGGTGCACACTACCCGCCCAATTATAGGTGAGGGAGAGTTGCCCTTTTCACAAATACTGTCTGAATATAGAGTAACAGTAATACTTATTAACATTGACAGTCGACCCCTTGTCACCCCCCCCCCCCCACCTCACCCCAAACACGGAAGACCAAAACAGGGGCAGAGATTTGGGGTCAGGATTTAAATCTGTCAAAAATATATGCTCTCGTGTAACCTCAATTTTATACCTAGTATTTAAAAAGTAGGTAATCTATAAAATGAACTAAGATAGGTTATATTTTAAAAATTATAACGTGCATCCCGCGCCTGAGGGCCCGAAATAGAAAGTACTGTTATTTATTCTCGAATTTACATAACTTGATATCGCCCCTGACAATTATATTTGATTTTCATCTAGATTAATTATTGAGGCAGGCACCTAAACTACGAGCAATGTATCATTTTAAAATTTTAATCATACGCATTTTTGACAAGACGCAATAAAATTTTATTACGATTCTGCAAAAGTAATTGACGTGAACCGAAAGAAGTTGTTGAACTGGCTGTTGGCGTTAGCCTGCCGGATAGGCAACCCATCTTACACCCGTGCGTTGCGGGTTGCCGCATGCAGTCAACACCCAGGCGGTCTGGACGCGGCATGACGTTCACCCCAACTGTTCAAGGTCAAGATTAAAGATAAACACGTATTTAATCTCACAGTGTTGGCTAGTTAATTATTCCCGTGTCCCATGGGAGTGACGAAGACGGAGCGATGAGCTCGCAGTGCGAGAGAGTGAGAGAGGGATGGCGGGGGGCCCGCGCAAGGTGTCCCATGGCTTCCCCCCACACGTGATCCAAGGTAGAAAAACACTAGCGCCCTCTGAGCTTCAGAAAATGTCATTTCTTAAAGTGATTAACAAGCTTATGAGCCAGTCACATAAGTTATGTACGACACGGTGCAATATAAAATAGGCGCAGCCATTCGGAGATTAATTTCCCCCCTGCAAGATAAAATGTCGTTGGCTCGATGGTATTTATCTTCGTTACTGAACTTAGTTGGGTGCATTTTTTTTTTACTTTGTGGCGAAGTTTTTTTAAGCCTCATTATTCAGTAATTACAAGACTGGACATGAATGTCTAGTATTAAAGATATAGATAGTAAGGACGTTAAAAATAGCTCCTCGTTTATCATTCTCGACATTTTGTGTGAGGGGTTGAGTTGAGGTTAGTTTCCTAATGATCTTATTATTCAATAAAGAAAGCACAACTTCTATTTAAACAATTTAGGAAACTTTATCCGTATATTAAGACACGGCACCTCCACCATCAAGTTTTCGTCTGACATATTCTTTAACTTCCATTGATATAAATTTGATCACGTTTTCTGATTAGTGTTATCTGCGGGATTATGTAATTTTTAAATGTAAGTTTTTCTCACAGAGATTGTCACCGACGATTTATTTAGTTCATTATAAAAAAATCTCTTCCCACTGCGGAATGTGACGTCATATTTCTCCGAGACATTTCTAACTAATATTTGTCTTGTACCTTCATCTTTATCCGCACAGAATATTAAAACATTTTTTCCTTCCAACATCATTTTGAAATATTTCTTTGACAGGAGCGATTACTTAATTCCGCACACACAATACACGCATAGAACGACGCAAGCTATACGAAACGGTTTATTTGCATTACGAGCAAAGAACTGAGTCGAGAAAAAAAAGTGCCTCATCGAAAAATCACCTCGCGTTATACATATGATAACCTTCATCTTCTTTTGTGCTCTCTCTATGAGGAGACGTTGACAAATGACGAACATTTAGCAGGCCCGCAGATGCTAATATGTCCCCAACATCCCTCGGCGAGGTCCATACGGGTCCTGCCACCCCTTCACCTCCCGATCCCAAATGACAATCGCAACAGTCGACCCCGATGGGCAGTTATCTACTTGAAACATTAATTGAGGTCTTCTCATTGTTGGTACAACAGTTGCACCAAAAGAGATGAATGATAACTCGAGATCGCTAGATAAGAATTTTCTAAACACATGTCTGACAAAATAATTACACATCATTGAAATGTATATTTTTTTGAATAGCTTCACGCATTTTGAATCACTCATAAAACTGGCCCAACTTCTGGGTAGGTCCTTGTAAACGAATTTTTAATTAATACAATCATTTAAATGAAACATCCTATGTGTCACTTGGAGCCAGCAAGAAAATAAATGACGAGAATACTAAATAGGCATTTGTCATAATTTTAATTAAATAAAATAGGTACGCAGGAAAAAAGTGACAGGTAGCTTCATCAAGGAGAAATTGTCAGATATACGAGGTATGGAAATATAGAATCGTGTGACAGATTTAATGAACCATGAAGCGGACTTAAAACACTTGTACATGCCACTATAATTTTCACGAAACGCCGCCTGAATTGTCAAGTTTTGATCGCGGCTATCTGTGACAATATTTGTGTGCCACGTACGACGAGCCACGTACGTGCGTACGACACGAGCTGAGACGCTGTCACGTATGATGGACGTGTCGGACGTGGCACGAGGAAGATGTTCGAGAGATGATCTAAGTGTTTTATGGCGTCATTACTCAGCGCTGAGATGGACCGGAGGCACGCGACGCCTGGAGGGACGTCACGACGCCTCGGCATCGGCGTCCAGGCGCCCAGTTCTTCGCTAACATTGCTCCCAGCGATAGGTTTAGCTTAATACAACTGATTAACGTAATAAATTGAAAACAATTCACGAAATGAAAAGAATTTAAAAGTCTCCTAGCGTATGAGCCTGCATCGTGAGAAAAACCCACACTGTTCGTATAGATTTACATGAATATATTTCGAGGATGTTTTAATTTTGCTTGTAGCGTTGCTTAATATCGCATAATTTCGTTCAAAATCGTGAAATTTCTCAAAATATTTTTATTGTCGACGAAACTTTTATGGACTGGTAAATTTTTTTGTTGAATAAAATAACGCAGTTTAGTGTTGCAGAAAATATTGAATTGATGTGAACATCACGAAGCAGTGGCGAAGTTTGCTGGAGAAGTGAACAGGTGGATCGGCAATGCCCAGTAGAAAGTTACTAAGTCGATGAACTGGGATGTATCCTGCGGGCATTCATAGTAAATAATGACAATAAAAATAGTACTTTTCCCCATGAAATAGGCTCGGCAATTATCGACACGAATATTGAAACCGTAATCGTTTTGTGGGGTAGATAATGATAGACCCTTCATCGACAACCATCCCATATTCGATTCATTTAAATTCGTTTTTTAATGAAAATGATGAGTTTTCGTGGCACGCGAATCGAAAAAATTAAATTCCTTATTTGGTTTTTAGCAAACGTTTGTTTTTGAGTTCCGAGTAGGTCAGATATTTATTATCATTAATTTGATAACAAATTATAAATGTTTTAAGTCGCCATCTACGTTTTGCTGTCATTATGTGCGTCATTAAAGAGCATTTATCCCAGCGCCACATTGACTCTAAGTATCAATGTAATTGGTCGAGAACACGAAGACCAATAAATATTTTATATTTGCCATTTAATAGCTGTTAGTACTGTTTTTTGTAATATTTGCAATATACCGTCATGCAAGGGAAAATGCCTTTATTGCGACTAATAATCATATATGTAATATTTTTATTGAATAACACAAAAATTACACCAAATTGGGTCAAACCTAAGAAATTACCTTGATTCTGAGAAGACATTTGAAAAGATTATAAGCTAATCATCACCTACAGTATCGGCAAGAATAAAACAAAATATACTAATACTCACCTATGCTGGTTCTTTTCGGAAAAGCAATCATGAACCGTGTTGAACTGTTGAAGACTTTCCACTTTTCTAAACACATGCATTTCCTGCACGAAAGGAGAAATATAATTTACAAGTCTATGCTAGTTTCTGAAGTTCATATGAAGGTTTAATTATAGTTTTTTCGTGCCTTTATGCCATCCAAGACAGAATAACCAAGACCTTCTAACTTCGTATGTGAGAAATTTAGATGCATTTGCATACTGCATTTCAACTCCCACGTTTTTCATGTCTCTAATAAGCAAAAGCTCACAATTTTTTTTTTGGTATAAATTTGACTTTGAATACAACACTTTCAAGACTAATGCTCTGACTGCAGGTGTTTCCAAGTCTTCGTCTCACTAAATGTCTTGAATGTTGTGGTCACGCAATGGCGTGTAAAGAACACCCTTCGTTCCACCTTCAGAAAAACAATGCGATTCAGATATCTCTGGGCAGAGAGCTCAGATGATACAGCTTTGAAGATGAAGCTTTTTGACGTGTCTAACGGGGATATTGAATTTCTTTTCTACTTCGTCGAGCTTGATTCTTCATCGGAATCTGATATTCTGTTTGTAATAAAAATGATTTTCTTCTAGTTTGATCTAAAACGTACAATGTCGAAACTTCCTTTGCCAGCGGCAGGAATTCTACATTCTCGGACGTTTACTATTTGATCCTGCCGACAGATACAAATCAAATCATTGACTCATTTACGAAGAGAAACTTATATTTCACAATTTAAACTCATTTTGATTCAATAAATATACCTACAGAATTATCGCCGATGTGGGTACGGCTGATAAGTTAAATTTCTGCGAATGAGCAAAATTTTTTATGATGCTATATTATATAATTTCGTTTTATGTTATGTCATTTGATGCTATAAAATGTAGTACCATCTCACATGAACATTATTTTTAATTTTTAATTGTGGTACCTGTACATATAACCAATGCGTGTGTAGTGTTGTAGGAACACAAATTGAAATGTTCAACAATATTGAATTTCCTTGAACCGTATAATGTTTTCTTATCCAGGTCCA
This sequence comes from Leuctra nigra, assembly GCA_934045905.1. Lineage (NCBI taxonomy): Eukaryota > Metazoa > Arthropoda > Insecta > Plecoptera > Leuctridae > Leuctra > Leuctra nigra. The sequence continues at coordinate 22,209,616 of OW203762.1, forward strand.
TGGCCAATCTTGATTCCCATCTTGATTCTTACGATTTCTGAACGGAAACTGTTCATCATCTCTGCGCGTTTAGTTAGATTGCTCGTTATTGCGCATCTTACAAGCATCGCACTTCCTTCACTGTCAGGGTCGTGAGAGATTCACAAGAAAGAGATGGATATCTGAGAGATAACGTAACAGTGGTGGAGGAGCCGGGTTTCATAGCCACACCTCGATAAGATCGCGTCGGAGGTTTAGGACTTTAATTGAAGGGTCTGCAGATGAGCGTATATCTAATGATTGACTTATAACCTTTTATTAATTGAAAAATAAGGCTCGATACGATGTATGGTATATAAAAGTTCATTAATATTAGACACGAAAACTCAACGTGAGTTACGTACCTATACCTACCTTTGTCAATTATTAAAATATCGCTTATAAAGTGTATAGAATTAATAGAATATGTACCTATAGAAGAGTGTATAGAATTGGAGGCGGAAAATTCGTAAAAATTAATTTTGACATCTCAGGGACAAATGTTGCTAACTTGTGTCTTATCTTGAAATCGGGCAGACGTTTGTTTTGGCAGGTTTATAGTGACAAGTCCAGCAGGTAAAGTCTTGTGATGATATTTACAAATTATTGTCATAAAATTTTAACCATTCAAATTATTACCAAATGTTTGCGTAGATCTTGAGTCAGAAATAAAAGTCATCAACTTATCGACTGAAGAAATCTACACAAACTATTTTGTAAATTTTTAATGATTTGAATGGTTGAAAAGTAATGACGACATTAAAAGAAGTATGACCACAAGAATCGACCTCGACGTGCAGGGTTGTGAACGAGTAGGTTCGCGCATGCCCCATGACCTCGCGGTCACTCAGTCTCTCTTTCCTGTTGCCCACAGGAAGCGCAAAGACGCGACCGCCGACGAGTACCTGACGTCGTCCCCCCTCGGCTCCCGGTCCAGTACGCCGCTGGCCCGCATGGGGGACATGCCGCCCTCGGAGGCGGGGGGCGGCGGCGAGGACGGGGGGTGGCGGGCCTACTACGAGCACCCACTCACGGCCGCCACCTCCGCCATGATGAACATCAGTACGGGAGGTGGTGGCGACGAACAGGGACAGTCCATGGGATTCATTTACGAATATTACAAACTCCCGCAGCTCGCAGTCGGTGATAAGGACAAGCTAGCTGATATTTGGCCGTGAGTTTTCAATTTATACAATTATATATACATACACTTTTGGCCATGGGTTTGGATGATATATGACTTTTAAACGCGATGTTCCATCGAAAACAAAACTATAAATTACTCGAGCGTTGTAAAAGTGTAGCTACATCAAGTAAGCTAGTCATTAGTCAGGTATGTTCCATGCCGCCACCTCAACCAACGCCAATACCTCACGATCTCTTAGAAATCTCTCCATACTCCGTACATGTTGCACATCCTTTACCATCTAAAAAACTTTAACTTTATCTTTACATCTCTGTAATTTGATACTGATACCCATCGTCGCCTGAACAAACGAACAATATAACAAGAAAACCCTATGCCCTAATTTTTTTATTATTATTTACTACCTCCTAAATCTTAAATCGGGGCGACTTAACAAATGACATTAACATCAACCGAGCATAAAGAAGACAGAGACGGAATCCGAGCAATAGAATTTGAATGAAAGGGATGAGAAAGAGATAAAGGATGCGAAGTGGTTTGGGTAGGTAAGGTTGATATTGCAATAGTTGTCAGAGATAAGCCTGTTGGATGGTGGATATGGAGCAGAGAAGCTCACAGTTTCATTCAAGACTCAGTGCAGCGTGCAAGCAGTTATACCCCCGGGGAGATTACTGCCGTACATGGAGGCTGCGCTCCAGACCAGTGTTAGCTTCCAGGCATTGCGTTCTTAATCTATTGATCTTCATGAGAAGATGGAGTAAGGTGTGCGGTTTTTTATCTCGCTTTATTGAACTCGTGTATCATCAACGGAACTCATTTGGTGGATATATTGGTTTTGCACATCTTTTTGGGGTCCTTGAACCTTGAGCATACATTATGTAGCTGTTTTGTGTGATGGTAATTATGTGAAGCTGGGGAGAAATGTTATCACTTATTTTTATACTTTGCAAATCGATTTAATCATAAATTTGAGTCCATTGGAATCATTTATAATTTTATACAATCAAGTTTAACATGATTAAAAAAAAGTATCTAGTTTATACAATTGAATTCAACCCACGCTTTAATTGTTTGAATAAATCGTTACGTTCATATCTGATCTCATCCACTACAGTCTACGTCTACCACCCACGTGTATTTTGGTAATAGATGTAAACAGACTCTGAATATTTCTCTCTCGAATCTTGATCCCGCGTTTTGAATAATAAACCAGCCGAAGTTTTGAGCACAGCGTTAACAAACATCTAACGATCTCGAATTCAATTCAGTGGGCGTGATTTAAAGTGTTGTTTCGGGCGAAAGGGTTGCGGCGCGAATCGTGTCTCGCAAATATTTTGGCAAGTCGGAATAAAATCAAGTGTTGTTCTGCGGTCGTGACTGGAGCTGTGCAAGTCGGGTGTCGCCGCGCGCTTCTTCTCGGCCCCGCGAAGATGTTTCGCCCAGAGGAGCACAGCTTCCTCAGGATCGATCTGCACCGGCGACGCCCCTTATTAGTTATTACTCTACATGCGTTTGGCCGCGAGGAGACATCGTCAAGCCACGTTCTGCAGACGAGAGCAAATGGAAGGAAACAGACACATTTATTCTGCAAAATTTAATTGAACAAATTGTCTTATTGGGCGCCCGAGAGAACTTTCACACTCTTTCGGAGGTTACACAGTGCCGTTTGGTCAGACATGCTAGAAGAAATAAACTCGCAACATGCTTTTTTATTATACTTCTCGCCATAATTCGAAACAACTTATGGAACGCTTTATATTAATTATTGAGAAATACCTAATCATTTAGCAACGAAAAACAAAGAGGGTTGTGGAATTGGAAGGATCTTTTTCAGATAACTTGATTGATTAAATTCTATCTTCAACCCTTAAATATAGTTATTATTGTACATAGCACAAAACTTCACTTACGTATAAAATACAAATTCAAGCCCCTATCCACGTTTACACTCTACTTATAGTGTTTATTTATATTGCATGTCTCTTTTAAGTCCAAATTACAGAATAATAGCTATTTTTGTAATGGCGCGTTTTAATCTACATATCTAGTGTATCATTATACTTTACCTACTTCATCCTTGACAATGGAAATTACAGACCCGTTAGTTTCTTTTGGGGCAACTCGCTAATTTCCTTGTAAAAACTGTAAGCTTCTAATTATTTAATTGCACAGGACATCTCACACTATAATTTAAATGATAGTTTTAAAGATTCACTACTTATAAAAAAAAATTAGCTATTCCCGATCAACATATTTGCTAGAAAGCGTTGCAAAATAATAATATTCATACTTTCAACGCTGTCTCCCAAAATAATTTATATCTACATTTATATAAGAAAAGAAACTATTTTCAACAATGGGCCGCGATTGTCGATGTCTACATATGGACCTAACCTACATACAACCAGATACATTAGACACCCATGAGTCCAATAAATCGTCTACATATCTGGCCCACATGGGTCCTTAGGAGACGGTAGTTCAACTTTGCAGTGCATTCGATTGTTCGACTATGCACTCCCTGTAGAGAAACCGGTCGAGAATCTGACAATTCAAACCCCCCAGTCACTTTACAATGGATAGATATTCCGGATACATTCTGCAAGGAAGTATATTACGAGCTTTAGCCCACATTTGCTAGAATCACGTTGGAAACATTGAGGAGGTTGATGTAAATACCTTTTTTACATGTATGATCGCATATTGTCCGGAATGGCCTAGATAGCTTTATAGGCTTCTCCGATGATGCATTGCCCCTTTAAAATCTGGCATACCTACATGTTTGCCATGTATCCCACCTTTAACCCAAGATCAGATTAAAGATGACCGGTTGAGAAGTACGAACGTAGGTAATATATTATATTTCCGTCATAAAAGGACTGTTCAAGAAATGATGTTAAAGAATACAGAAGACAATGGTTATGATTATTGTATTAGCTAAACGTGGAAGAAAATAGTTAGTTGCACATGTTCGGTTTTCGTGTAAACGGGAAGAGTGACACTTCTAGGAAAAGGTGTGAAATGCATGCAATTAAACTATTCAGATGACAATAAACCTCATGGTTGATATAACTGGTATGATGAGGTAATAAAAGATAATTGCTGGTTGATAGCATGGACTTTGTGAATGTCCTGGAAACGCAGTGTGTGGTATAGGATGTACGAAACACTTGAAAGCTTTGTTTCCAGTCTCCTATTCACAACTACATAAAATATTACTAATAACTTTAATTATGCATGATTATACAAACAATATGCTTTATTTATAATTGTAATTGTTGTCATGGTTGTGGTGCTGTCGTTTAATAGTTTATGTGAGTGTAGGAATGAAAACAAAGCTCAAGTGGAAGAAAAGGTTGGCTCCTGTAAATGTTAGCATCTCTGTTGCTTCGATCACGTTAGCTTTTCTCTGATTAGTCGATAATCTTGCGGCAGATGCTGTGTTCAAAGCTGTATAACTCTTTTCAAACTGTTACGTGAATGAATATATTTTTTTATATAGTTATAGGGAATGCTTTTATTATTATAATTATTGTATAAAATGGCGTGATAGAAGAATATAATATGTTTATGTATTTAATTGTGAGACAAACGTTCTTCCCATAACGCTCGGTTCGACAAGAAAATATCGTGATATCAACACTTTAGTGATATAAAATTCATCGTTCACGAATAACTTACGAATATTTAATAAATCGTAAATTCACGGATTTTCTTACGTGAATCTCATCGCTGGCAGGTATTAATAAAATAATAATATTGAATCGTTAATAAAATAGACCTGCAAACGTCTTGGCATTTTTTTTCAGTCGAATTGATTTTTATCTAAGTCTGTTTTAGAACTATTTTAGGGGTGCATAAGTATCCCGAGGAATTATATCTACACAAAATTTAAACTAAGGTAGTCTACAATTATACCTTCAGTTCGACAGGTAGGCATATTAATTCCATTCTTCTATACGTTTAAAACAAATAGACGTGGTGATCAAAGTTCTTTGTTGCATTCAAGTTCGTCTCAATGGAATACAATATGTAATTTAAATTGAGTTAAAATTCTATACCCTCAAGATAAAACGAAACAAGAAATAAATGAATTCCAATGCGATGGCACCCTACACTTTGCTTTCTAATAATAACTAACTATAATACTCTAATGCCACTGTCCGTACGAGGGAATCAAATCTCGAGACATATTATTAACAAGTGCTGTACTCCAAACTCGAGCTAACATGGTTTCAGACTCGTTAAAGGGTTGTGTATAGCTTTTATTTGTTGAGATGCATCAAAATTATTGTATAAATTACATCAAAGTTATTAATACTTTTAATAATTTCGAAACTATAAAATAGCATCATTTTTCATTTCTTTTGAGCAACACCGAAAACCGCAAAAGCTGCAACATTTTATTAGTCATAAATTTGTAATTTATGTAGGTACCTACACTCAGATATAAACTACATTTTTTCTACAACCAAAGGTCATAATTTGAAATGTCGCATCCTCCCTATATTTTCGAAATGCATCTCTTTTCGTGTCTTACCTGGCGTGACCTAGGAGAAACACACTACTTTAAAAGTGATTAATGCTCATTACATGAATCAGGAGAGTGTTATCCGTTGGTCGAGATGCTATAGGCTCGAGGGCGAGTGACTGTGAATTGTTTTTAATCGCCGTCTTCTCATCGCTCCTGGCTGCGAGCAAGACCTGAATAATTGATAGTTACCTATCTCCTTGATTGAACGCGCAACTGCAGTGTGCACTGCACACGCGATTTCGTTGCTCCACGGGAACTGTAATTGATATTAACTTCGAGACGTTGTAAATCATCCGGAGAACGCGAATAAAATATTAATTACGAGACTTGACTTCAAAAGATTTTTTTAGACGTTCAACTGGAGTTAGGATGTAATGAAGTGGTCCGGGGTTCGGTTCAGATCTTTATGACTTCATTCGTTCATCAGATTATTTATCTTAGTACTATGTAGTTGGGTAAAATTACAGATTGATTGAAGACGGGATGTCTTGTAGGAATGGAGGTGCCGTGTAAATAAGGCAGGTTTGTCTGGGGAGTGGAAGTGCCATTTGCTTATAGGAGTGGAGGTGCCGGGTTAAATGATGCAAGGTTGCTTGTGGGAGTGGAGGTGCCGTTGCTTATAGGAGTGGAGGTGCCGTGTAAATGAAGCAGGGTTGTTTGTGAGAGTGGAGGTGCCGTGTAAATAAGGCAGGGCTGCTTTTGGTCAGTGTTGGGGAAGTTCCTTTTCAAAAAGATCATGAGCAAGCAAGTACACCAAAAAATAAAGGAACTGACAAAACGTTAAGTTCCTTTTTCGATCACTAAAAGCAAAAGTTCAAGTTCACCAAAATTTTGTTCAAAAGTTCATTTCAAAAGTTCATTTTCAAGATGCTAATTTTTCTGATGCTCTCCCCATAAAGCAGATTAATTTCAAAACGTAATATTTACTGAAAGCTTGAAAAATTTCAAAAGTTAGCTTTTGAACTTTCATATTTATTTAAAAAGTAGTGAACCTAAAGCACTCGAAAAAGTAAAGTAAACTTTTCAAACGTTCCTTCCCCATGACTGCTAGATGGGAGTGGAGGCGCCGTGTATCAGGACTCCAACCACCTGTTGCATGCTTCTTGACTGAATTCTGAACTAACTACATCCGCGGTCCTCCGAGTTTGTTCCGACAAACATCAAGACAAACAGAGGAAGTGAAATATTAGACCGATTAGAATCATGTCTCTTATTTCATAATTGTGATAGATTAAACGATCGACCGGGGTGGAGAAGGAAGGAAACGCACGGAGAGGTTTTGGGTGTTGGCACCTGTGTGCGTAAGAGTTGTTCGAGCTTTGCGGATCATGTCTGAGCGAGACTTGATTGAAATCCAACCGGGACAACCCGATTCATTAATCAACTCCTTTCTCCGTCCATGTTAATAACACGAACGTAAACAATCAATTAACCACGTGTTGGACGAGTCCATGGATCCAGCACCCGACTTTATAAGCCAAAGTCTTCAACATTCAGCGGGAATTGAAGTTTAAAATTAATCATTATTATACATAGATAGAAAACTAAGGACGTTCTTGCTCTGACGTCACAATTGAAGAATCAAAGTTAACAACCCTTTATCTTGAAGTAAATTGAACGAAATGAAAATCAGAACGACAAACTGATCTTCCTGAGTCCCAAATCAAATAACTTATACAAAATAATTGAAGAGAAGTTTTCATGAGCTCTTCACTTGCGTTTATAGACTTCGTTTTAATATCATTTCTGCAGATCAAGGATTATAAAAACAAGTTCCAAACTATTTTTCTGTTCCCCTAATAAAATGCATCGAATGACAGGGAAAGCTTATAAATTCATCTCGTTTGATCATCTTTTAATAATCATCGTCATGCAATATGGCCATTACTGGAAGCTCAAAAAGTACTTTCCGAAAGTCAAATTTGCGATCAATTATATTTTTATGAGCGTACTAATAATATTGATACGTTTTTAACGATGAGGTCAGCACCCAGCTCTAAAACTAATGGATTACCATTCAGTGGTCATCAATTTGATCCCATGTTGCTTTCTCCGTTTCTCTCGAGCGAGATCTCGATCTCGGAGTGACGCTCGTCTCATGATTAGACGATATATTCTAGTTTCCCTTCCTAGTAGGTAGTCAAGTCTACCTCCAGATTTAACTGTGAAAGAACATGATATTGCCTCTAAAACATGTCAAAGAGAACGCTCGTAAATTTGGCAACAAACCATCAATTAATTTTGTGTTTTTATATCTTTTGTATCTCATCAAGAAATGGGGAAGTTGTTAGCTATCATGTTAAAGCATAGATTATTATTCTTGCCTTTTGACTATGGGATATAATAAAACTATTTTCTATTCATGTGGTAAATTTCGATTAGGTATATCAATAGAAAAAAGGAATAGAATGAATTTGGCCAAACTAGTCTGTTAACTTTATTTTTTATATACTTCTATATAAAATCACATCAATAATTCATGAGGTCAAGCCGAACTTACGAATGGGCTATTTTCTTTATAATGGCCTGACAGCGTAAGAGAAAGATGGGCTGGAATGGGGAAATGGACCACAGCAGTTATAAACTGCCTCATAAAGATTTCAGAAAGGATATGAGTTTCAAAGACTTGTGTATAGCGAAGTAATAATAATAATATTATAAAATGAAATATATTTTTTTCCATCAGGATTTAATGTTTTAAAACTCGACGTAAAATTTTTATGATTGTTATTAAAATGTACAATCACGAAGTCGTGATGTGCAGCCGAATGTTTTGCTGATTTTCAAGTGTGTGACCGCAGGATCGCGATGATATATCGTCATGACGTTCAGCATATGTTTCTTGCGAGATTGCAGAACGATGTTAGACGTCATACAGTGCTTGATGCATATAATTATTACACTCGTCTCTCCTCCCATGTTGATAAATGTCAATGATAAACATGAACAAGGCGGACGGAAATCCTTATCAATTTATTAAATTACAAAGTGCAGCATTTGAACGGTCTTGGCGATGTTTAAATATATAATGTATTCAATATTCATCTTAGCCTTTGATGCCATTTAAAACGACTCTGCGTTTCCGGTCAAAAATATGATATCTCTCCTCTTATTAACTTTCATTATTATTTAAATATGTAATAATATGGTTTGCCAGACTTGTGAGGTGATTTGTGCGCGGTTGAATTTGCGTAATTGCAATTAGTTCGGACTTTCCTCCGAGCGCCTAAAGCAGCGAGCGCCTAAAGCACAGGCCGAGCTTGCGGATTCTGCCGCGCGCGGCGCTGCGGGACGGTGGAGGTGCCGTGCTCGCGACACCCGGGCTATAAACAACTCACGTCTGTCAGACAAACTCTTTAGTCTCGCTAGAAACACACAATAAGTCATCTGTGGAACACTTCATAGACTGTCCTGTCTCTAAAGCGAAAATAATTGACTCTGGTTTGTCATTTCCCATCGGTTTTGTGAACAAAAAGCAAGGAAGTGATGAAGTGTGTGCGGACGCTTCTCGTAGCCACTTACCAGTCGTAAAATGATGATTGGTCGTTTCGAAACAGGAAGAGTATGTTTTTGTGTGCTCGTCTTTTGCCCCCACTGCCTGATGTAACGCCGCTTTGTATTCGTTCCAGGACCACGTCATCTGCCAGTGGCGGCGCTCTCTTGGCGTCCCAGTTGAAGCAAGCCAATGGTATCGGCGGTGGGACCGGTCTCGAGCTCATAGCTCCTCCCACCTCTGTCGGCTCCTCCTCGCCGGCCTCCGCCGAGCTGCAGGGCCTCTTCCTGCATAATCACCAACAACTTCATCATCCTCACCTTCACCACACCCAGCACCAGCTGATCGTCAAGCGCGAGCCGGAAGACCTGAGCAACCCGCGCCACAAGTCTCCAGGGCTACAGGACAACAACAACGGCGGCATCATCATCAGCAACAAGGGCGGCGGCAGACACAAGGTGGTGCTCGTGTCGACGGGGAATGGAGGCCCGGGCAGTCAGGGCGATCTCGTCGTGGACATCGTGAACAACAACAGCATCAAGGAGGAACTCCATCACGGCCATCATCGCGGTCTCAACTCGCCGCAGCACGGAAGTCGATCCATCAACGGCACGCCGACGTCCTCGACGTCGTCCCTGTTGGCGGCGGACGGCAGCGGCTCGGGGCCGATCGAGTTGATCGCGACAGCTGACGGACTCAAGCCCGCGATGGCGTACAGCTCGCAGATCTTCGCCTCCATGAACAACGCCCAGCATCATGGCGGCAGTGGCTCCCCCTCCCCCATCCCCTACTCCGACCACGTGTCGCAGTACACGACGTCGGCGTCGCAGGGCGGCCTGAGCGCCGGCGGCAACTACATCACGACGCCGGGAGGCAACATCCGCGGCGGTTCCTCCAACGCGTTCGCGTCCTCCGACCCGTATTATCGTGAATATTTCACCACCGTGTCGGGTGGCCCCGGTGAACAATACGTGAATCAGATCCGCCAACAGCAGATCCCCTCGTATGTGGACAGTCCCGAGGGGCCGGGAGGTGGCGGCGGCGGCTCGGCCACCTCCACGGCGTCGTTCGTTGAACGCTATGTGAGGCAGAGTAGTGCCTATCATAACAGTAAGGGGGTTGTGTCGGGCGCCGCGGCGGGACTCACTGTTGACCTGCCGTCGCCGGACAGTGGGATCGGCGCCGACGCCATCACGCCGCGCGATCAGACGGCGATACATCAACAGGTGAGACCACTTCACACCACTAATACACACCCTTCACACCGCACCCACACAGGGTTCAAGGCTAAACAGAAGGACCAATGGTTCGAATCAAGACTCAATAAGATAAGATACAAGGAAGATACTGTGCAAATTATTCTTTATTTTAAGTGTACTAATCGAAACTCCTCAAGCTCTTCATTCCTTATATTCTTCGATTTATAGTTGTCCTGGTATATATCTTGAACTTGAGTATTGATTCAATTCAAAACATTGGTCCGTCTAATTTTCTTTGGCGCTAACGACCTTGTCTAAGCTTTAGCCCGCTGAGCTTTTTGAGCTTTAGACATGAATGAAAGTATCCGTTTCAATTCAGTTGACTTGCAAAAGATACTTTTCAAGCATCTTGACAGTGCACTTTTAGAGCAAAAAGTGTCTACATTTTTGCGAATTTCTCTACTAATTTATGCACCACTTCTGCGCCGCGTCAAGTGATTTACGAGTTACAATTGCACCTCGAAGATTAAGTTAAATGCGGTATTTGTTATCAATTGAATAGTCGAGTGCGCGAACGCGGATGATTAACGAGCAATAACTCGATTGTCGTAAGATCGTAAAGTATCAGTTAACAACCACCTCGCGTGGCAACATAGTTATTACAGCATCTGTTGCGTTTACAGGCATTTGCATTGTATTTGTAGGTGCATTATCACGCTGTTAATCGACGAACTAAATGTGATTGTTTGAAATTGGTTGGTGTAGCTATACGTTGCAAGCAGAACGAGAACGATATTATTCATTTTGTAAATAAATACAAACATCACGCGAAATTCAAGTAATTCAATAAACAGGGATAAAATACCGTAGAAGTCCTTCCTAATTTAATTTTCAAATTTTTTAAATTCGGATAAATATGCACGTGCAGGTATTTGATGTGACAAAATGTTGAAATAATTGGAGTACTACCAATGTTTGTTGTACTATACAAATGTTTACATTATTACCTAAATAAATTTAAAAATTCCAAGAAAAATGCAATGTTTTCGTGCTAGTCTTTTCATAAGTTGGACAAAAGACTGTAGTAGACATGCAATATTTGTTGGCGTGATCGTTGAACGTCGGCACCTCCACAGTTGAACAAGGGAGTCCGTGTTAATTACTTTTAATTATTATCCTAATAAACAAACAAACAAACCATTGTCTTCGTGTAGGTATTGTTTCGTGTAATTAATACCATATATTCTTTTTAATTAGCTAAAAAATTTAGACGTTAAATAATAATTGTGTTATAAATATATCTTCCTTGAGTGCAGGCGTGCGGACTTCTTTGTTTCCCTCATCACGCATTTCTCAGTCATTATATGAATATGTAAAGTAATTTAACAGCAGAGTGATTAAATGGGTTCATTATACTTGCTTGTATTCCATTTCATAAAAGATTAACTATTTCAATTAGTAAAAAATGCCTTCTGCACTTGAAAGATCTTTTGCCACGCTGCTAAACAGATGAAGTGTCAGAATTATCTCAAAGAATTAAGCCGGAAATAATGTTTAATGCATAAACTAAGTGCGTATTTTAATAAGATATACGGGCTGCGGGTTTAGAAGAATTTCGCATCAGTCGCTTTTTTAATTATCCTATTTGTATATCTTTAAAAAAACGAAATTCGAACACTGTAGTTTCTAGAATTAGGAGAGCGCTCGTAAAACCCTCATGGGTTCAGTATCATTCAAGTGGGGAAGGATCTAGTATATCCTTCCGTAAACATTTTTCTTTGCACTCGCCCCAAAACAGGATATACTTCTTGAGGAATGAAGTTCAATAAGACTATAACTGAAGGCACCTGCTCACCCCTCGATCACGGAAAAGGGGTAGTTTACACTGAATACCGCATGTGAGGGGTGCAAACACACCCCAATGCCGGGGGCTGGATATGGGTCATACGCGATGATTGTAAACGATGCTAACTAGTTTTTACTTGCCAAAAACAAGTTGACTCGAAAGAATTTTATTCACATTTGATGAGAAGTAATTCTTTGACCTCAGCCCTTGTCAGTTAGCATTTATTCATCAAGGGTGAGGGGGTCGTATAGTTATTTTTTCCAAAATGCGTGGATTTCTTCTTAATTGTTAGTGTCCATAAATCCAAGGAGTGTTAAAGGCCATAAAAGATGACTGTTCATTTTCAGCTTTAAAATTTAAAAATCGTTTTAAAGTCCATTCAGTTATTTTTTTTTAAATCTGAACTCAGATGGTTTCTTTGGAATTGCGCAAGAAGTGCAACTAAACGCAACCGACGCGATGTGCAATAATAATGCAGTTTGCTTGCAGTCGAGTTGATTGAGACGAATATAAAAGAAGCTGCTCGTTTGGCGGCTTTGCGCAATCGCATCCCCATCCTCTGCTTCTTTAGCTGACGGCCCTTTGCTTCTTCTAACGGTTTCTCATGTGTGTGGTGACCTCAACCACTGCCCACCAAGACCTTTACTAGAAAACATTCCTAACCCCGCATGCATTCAGGTAACACGCCATACAACAATATATTAGAGAGAGAGAGATGGAGTGTGGATGTATGTGAACAAGAGAGAGAGAGAGAGAGTGGTCTCAATACGGTCAGCAGATTATATAGCACAGGAGAACTGGATTATATGGGTTATGTCAGTGAGATTGGGAAGGGAGACGGAGCCAAAAATGCTGTTTGCTATTTCTATTGGGGCGTTATTTATGAGAAGATCAAAGTCAAATTTATATTAAAAAAAGTGTGCTTCTGATTATTTGGTGATGATGACTGACAACTCAACCAGGTGAAAAAAAGGATTAGGATTCGAAATATGCTGTAATTCATGTAAAAATGTTTGAGAACTTGTGTTTTTGTATTAATCTGCGTTTTTGGTTGTCAGAAGCTTCCAACTCATTGCATTAACACTGATGGGCACCTTTGGCTTTGTTTCTCAAAAGTAATTTAAAGAGAGGTGAAAAAAGTAATCGAGAATCTATGAAATTTTTAATCACGATGTTGTGGGATGCTCACGTCATCCTTCTAGATCAATTTTAATTATTCTCGATCTAAAAGGCAGGTGTGGTGTCAGAAGAGCCCGGCGAAATGATGCAAGTATAAATTGGGCTAAAAGTTTTAAAGGAGGTGCAAGAAAACATGGGAAGCCATTTGAAAGCATCTCTTCGAATAACGAACTGACGCTGAAAATAATAGCGCTGAAACCAGTTCCATTCTTCCGAGATGCCTTATCTCAGTTCACCTTCAGCTTATTACACGAATATACGCTCAATGTGTGCTTCGCTGGCTAATAAAAAAACCTTCCTCGAAAATAAACTATTAACATCTAATTAGTAATTAAGGTGTACTGTATTTCACGAGTTATAATTAAAACGTCAAAGATTATAACGCCAGGAATTAATGACTCCGGGCTACTTGGGAAATTGATAATAGAGCCATTGAACAAAGATCTTGTGAGGCCTTCTTATTGTAATTTAACTACTGACTCATTAATTTTTGTCTCCCTTTGGCAATATTTTTTTTATCAAACCTAAAAGCCAGACAGAAAGATTTTTTAACATTTTGCATATGAAAAAATTGAAGAAAGTATAATTGCAAATAAGCGATTGTATATTTATATTAATCTTGATTAGATTATACATCATATTTAGAACAGACGTTCCATAAAAAAAATATATCTCATTAAACAAAATGTCATAATTAATAAGTACAATTAGAAAGACGAGCCGCCTCTGTGGGGCGTGCTGCATAATATTGTATTCCCGCTCTCTGAGCAAATGTCCAGATCCTCATCTCATGTAGAAACCGCATCGTAGATCATATCTCGATAACGATCGTTATTACTTTTGCCCGCACGTCTGTGTTGGCTCTCAGAAAACAGCGGATCGCCGAGTCGAGGAAACAACAACACCATTATTAACGCCCTCGACAAGTGCGGCACAATTCTCTATCTACTTACCTGCTCACACGCATTCGTAATAAATACAATCCGTTGCCTATGCGATTCGGTCTAAGGAAATGGCGCTAATAACAATCATTCCCGAGGATGCATTATGAGTTGTCGTTACGTGATCGGACATGTTCGTCTGCCTGCGCACTCGTCATTGCGCACGATCTCGAGCTGGTAGTACATGACGCCAAGATAGGTTTCCTATAATTTGATAATAATGGGCTTGGACAAGACCCAGACAGTTGCAAGCTGAAAAATGCATCACGAATAATATTTTTTTTAGAGTGTGGGCAACACTTTAGATATAGATTAACGTAATGATTATGCAGCAGTACCTTAAAAATATGGATGCAGTGATGGAGAGATAAATGAAGTGCACATTTTAGTTGTTGTACAGAGAGTGAATATGGACACAAGTCACAAAATGTTACACCTATTTACATATTTACATCTAGATAACACGGCATTGTGTATAAAGTATGTGCTTTGGTATGTTCTTGATAAGTCAATTATTAATTATCATAATTATCATATTAGTAATTTCCATAGATCAATTTATAAGATAGCCGCTTACTTTTGTCTCTTTAGGAGCTCACTGACTGAGAATAGAAACGAATAACTAATTCGAAGTAAGGAACTGTTCACAACATAATAACAGTGCATTAAAAATTGTTTAAATAAATTATAATATTCTCTGACGGACTTTTCCGTGTTTTGGGGAAGCAGCTTTTAAATAGAGCGAGTTCACTATTGTGTGTTGGGAAATGAGCATGTAAAAGGTCTTTCCAAGAACTTTCATCACATAATTCGTTAGCAACAAAAATCATTTACTCAGTAAAATACCTTAGGTACCACGAATTGATGTTAAGAAAATGCAGCTTTAAATAATGCATACTTAGTACAAAAAAACATGTCGTTAATAGTTAATCACCTTTTGCCTTCTTTGATACCCTCTTTGCTTAAGACTTTCTTTATAGCTTAATTTGAACTTTAGTCACCATTTCTGAAAAGAAAACTTAGTTAATTAAAGTTATACTTAAATTATGCTCTTTCAAAGAGTTCCATCTCTGTGTATGACTGAACTTTTTGATATTCATTTTCTGTTTGAACTGAACTTTTATCAAGCTCATTTTATGTATGTATTAAATTAAGTTAACTTTTAAAAGTTCAATTTTTCTTAATGAAAAAGGAACTTTTAAAAGTTAAATTTTTCTTAATGAAAATGGAACTTTTAAAAGTTCCTTTTTTATAAAGGAAACTTTTAAAATTTTCCCCTTTTCTGTATGAACTTACAAACTTACATTTTCTATGTAATCTGATCGTATTAAAAACCTTAATTTTCTGTATGAACTGAACTATTAAAAAGTTGATTTTGCAGTGTATTGAATGTGTTCTGTTATGTTCCAGAACTTCGACTACACGGACCTGTGCCAAGCGCCCATGCTGAGTGACCCTGCGAGGGTGGCTGGACAATCTCCCGGGCAGGTCAGCAACGGGGGGAGGTCACGACCTTGGCACGACTTTGGCAGGCAAAACGACGCCGACAAAATACAGATTCCTAAAATGTGAGTTCAGATTCGGAGTTTGGTGGAGGTGCCGGGTTACCGACATAAACAAAAATATATCGTATCTTTATTATTTTCTCATTTACACTTTGTTATTTATAGAAAGCATCTCAAGATTCACTATATTACATTTCAGTAGAGGTTACAGATACAAGTAAAGATAGTTAACGTACAAGATAGAAAATACTTTTAAATGGTTAACATGATGACTGAATGGCTATTTGAGGTAACGAATTGAATTGTTTGAGCGTCACTGACACCAACTATTCCAGATGCGACAAGAAATGTTGGGCTGGATTTATGCAAACATCTTTACGCTTTGACGCGATACATGTTGCACAAACGAATTTGTATTGCCCAAAAATAAATAAGAATTTAATAGCACAGTTTGATCTCGTTGGTTCTAATGGCACACTATAAGTTCAAAGTAAATTAAAATCTAGTTAAGTATGGTATTAAGTTCACGACGCGAAAGAGTTTCGCAGTGGCTGAACGTCTGCAAATCATATTAAAAAAAATCCACATTATAACTAATTGAGAACTAGTTGTCAAATGAAATTAATATCGGTCAGTCCATAAATGTTGGCAGCGATACTATAATTTTTTCACTCCAATAATCGCATCAGACTCATACTGCGTCATCGCAGCAAAACTAGTCCAAATACAGTTATATTTCGCGATTTTTTTCCCTCCCCAAGTACTGAACTTAATCTTTATAAAAATGTTGCTTGGGAGTGGTCAATATATAAAACCCAATGACCATCACTCATTAGCATCAGGTCAATGATCTCTGTGATCACTAAGATGAATACAGGTGTAAATTATCACCGCAAAAGATGTCGTCTCGGACATGTGTTTAGGTGGGGACTCTTTCGTTTTAATGACTTTGGACCAAAGTGACCGTGTAAAATGCCCACTGCATTGAGTGGCTGATATCTAAACGATAATGCTCTACACCTAAGACGAACACGTTCTCAAAGGTGTGAAAGGCGAGATTCTAGCTGGGGAAAAAGAAACTGTTTATTGAGAATGTTCTCATGTAATGGTGACAATGACGAGTTAGCTGCTGGCTCTGATTGTGCGGAGAAATAATGTTAATAATTAAGGAAGAGGAGTGGAATTAAATCTGCAACGGTCGAGACTTACCAGACCTGTCACGTAGAACCTATAGATTGTCTTCTTTTTTCATTGACTCGAAACGGGAATATCGAGTTTCTGGTTTTCACATCATTCGGCGCATAGTTTTCTTCCGGTCCAGACGCTAGTGCATCTTTGTTGACCGCTTTTGACCTCTTTCAAGAGAATTCTTTATTCACATGATTTATAAAAAACATTTATTACGTTTGTTAACAATTCTCTGATTTTTTTCTTTTGGGTATGAGTGATTGTGTTTGCCTAATACGCATGTGCACGTATTGTAGATACGATCTGCAGCGTAGAAAGCAATGCGACAGGAGGAAAAAGCGTCAGAAGGAGCACGTAAGCTCATGTTTAGGTCGTAAAGACTTACCGACACTGCCTTAGAGAGTAACTTGTTCGTTGCTAATAAATTGCAGGAGGCCTTAAAACTTAGATGCACTACAAATTAAAATTTACAAAGCTCATTTAGGAGAATGCCGAAAACAGAGATCGATTTCTTCAATATTTTTAACGAGAGGTTTATTTTTAATTTTAGCTAATGAGTAGTTTTAATTGGCTAACGTGTGGTATGCCAGGACCTTGTAAAGTTATAGCAGCAAGGACTCAAAAGAGGCGCTTTGTGCATTCGATGAAAAACCTTTCTCCCAATTATAAATGACGGTACATTTAGCTACCTTGAAAAAATGCTATGCTTCTGGATTAGGATTCATTATCATTTCGGTTTTTGCCTAAGCGAAGCATTCAGGCCACGCCCGTTTATAACGTCAAATTTCGTTAATTAGTTTGATCCTGGATGGCAATTAATTAGATGAGAAACTTCTTTCTCGTTAGGTACGATACTAACGCTGCTGACGAGAATGTTGATTCCATGTTGTGCGTGCTCAGTCCTCATATAAGATCAAAAACTCTTTTTACGAGACTACGTGTGAGTTTCGAATAAGAATCGGTTGTGTATATTTTCCTTTTTTTTCAAAGCAACAGATATTATCATCTATAACATATAGGTTTCTAAATCTTTCCAACTCGTAACTTAAAGAATCAGACTCGGTTGAATCACGAAGAAGAGAAAAGAACTGCGAAAATGAGTCCATGTTTGTCGGTTTCAGATACTCGCAATACGGTTTCAAGTACAACTTGATGTTTGTCGGTTTCAGATACTCGCAATACGGCTTCAAGAACAACTTGATGTTTATCGGTTTCAGATACTCGCAATACGGCTTCAAGTACAACTTGATGTTTGTCGGTTTCAGATACTCGCAATACGGCTTCAAGTACAACTTGATGTTTGTCGGTTTCAGATACTCGCAATACGGCTTCAAGTACAACTTGATGTTTGTCGGTTTCAGATACTCGCAATACGGCTTCAAGTACAACTTGATGCTTGTCGGTTTCAGATACTCGCAATACGGCTTCAAGTACAACTTGATGCTTGTCGGTTTCAGATACTCGCAATACGGCTTCAAGTACAACTTGATGCTTGTCGGTTTCAGATACTCGCAATACGGCTTCAAGTACAACTTGATGCTTGTCGGTTTCAGATACTCGCAATACGGCTTCAAGTACAACTTGATGTTTGTCGGTTTCAGATACTCGCAATACGGCTTCAAGTACAACTTGATGTTTGTCGGTTTCAGATACTCGCAATACGGCTTCAAGTACAACTTGATGCTTGTCGGTTTCAGATACTCGCAATACGGCTTCAAGTACAACTTGATGTTTGTCGGTTTCAGATACTCGCAATACGGCTTCAAGTACAACTTGATGTTTGTCGGTTTCAGATACTCGCAATACGGCTTCAAGTACAACTTGATGTTTGTCGGTTTCAGATACTCGCAATACGGCTTCAAGTACAACTTGATGCTTGTCGGTTTCAGATACTCGCAATACGGCTTCAAGTACAACTTGATGTTTGTCGGTTTCAGATACTCGCAATACGGCTTCAAGTACAACTTGATGTTTGTCGGTTTCAGATACTCGCAATACGGCTTCAAGTACAACTTGATGCTTGTCGGTTTCAGATACTCGCAATACGGCTTCAAGTACAACTTGATGTTTGTCGGTTTCAGATACTCGCAATACGGCTTCAAGTACAACTTGATGCTTGTCGGTTTCAGATACTCGCAATACGGCTTCAAGTACAACTTGATGTTTGTCGGTTTCAGATACTCGCAATACGGCTTCAAGTACAACTTGATGTTTGTCGGTTTCAGATACTCGCAATACGGCTTCAAGTACAACTTGATGCTTGTCGGTTTCAGATACTCGCAATACGGCTTCAAGTACAACTTGATGCTTGTCGGTTTCAGATACTCGCAATACGGCTTCAAGTACAACTTGATGCTTGTCGGTTTCAGATACTCGCAATACGGCTTCAAGTACAACTTGATGCTTGTCGGTTTCAGATACTCGCAATACGGCTTCAAGTACAACTTGGAGACGCCGATCTCCACGAGCCAGAGGAGGGAAGACGACAGGATAACGTACATCAATAAGGGCCAGTTTTATGGCATCACGTTGGAGTACATCCCTGATCCTGACAAGCCACTCAAGAGTCAAACAGTCAAGGTAAGAACTCGAAGATTACACAACAGCAGGACAAAGATGTTGTTGAGAGATCAGTGCTTCAGAGGTAGTAGGCCCGATGTCCATTTTCTCTATTTTGCGTTGCACACGATTGGAATCGTTAGCCATTTGACTGATGTCAACAAATACAGTTATATTGATGTATTCTCTTACACAATGACTCGTGTCGCCATTACAAATATGATTGGATGAGGGCAGAAATACTGCAGGATTTGAGCTCACCTCAAGAATCATTGAAATGTATTTCCGGCCTTCTACCTCTGAGGTACAGATGACGTATAGCCAAATTGAGATTTTCACTATTTGAGCTAGTGGGTGGTGGGAGAGGGGGGGGGGGCAATAAAACAATGCACCGTTCTGCAAATCAGATGATGATGACGATGATGATGACGATGATGATGATGCAGAGTACATAATCATCGCTAATAGTAGAAAAAATAGTTTGAGAAGGAACGACTAACGCCATTTCTATTTTTTTTTAATATCACGCTATAAAATCCTCCCCTATAAATCACAGACACTTTTTTGTATAGTTGAGAGTATAGAAATTCGCGACGGCAAAGCGATGAAGACAGGCCACATTCAGTACGATCTATAATTCACAATGATAGGGTGTCAACCGCAGTTGTATACGCAAGATATAAGTAATTACTAAATTATGCAAATGAAAAATAAGTTTTTCTTACTGTCTCTCGTATTGCATACTGCATCCTTGCGTTGCATGCAAGGCATTCTTGGCAGCGTGGTAACTACGTCACGAGAGAAGATTTGATCATCATCATCATCATCATCATCATCATCATCATCATCATCATCAGCTTCGCGTAGCTGTTGTCAAGCCAGAGTGGCGTAAAGGTCAAGTTAATGTATAATCAAAGGAAATTGCCATTCCATGTGTCATTTACAATGCATTAGAGGAGATAATGTCTGCGGTAATCTGAGTTTATCCTCCGACACTTGTGCTGATTTTCTAGGAACGTATTTTGACATTGATTTCTATGACCCTTGGGCACTGTTTTAGCAATACAGTATTTTAAAAAATAAACAGTTATTGCCATGCCAACAACTAATGGAATACATGCAGGACTGACCTCTTTAACACTTTGTTAGTTAATCAATACATTAATAGTTTGGAAGACAGTGCGTATAAAAATAACAATTCTAGTAAGAACTAGTTTCTTGTTAGAGTTACAGTTTTGTATTTTTCCACAAAACCTTACGACGTCGTGTACTAATTCTGGAGAAAGGAAGTGACATCTTTTACACACATTGATATGCGTAGAAGCACATCATTGAAGTTCGCTTTCTAATCATTTTACTGCAAATTAATGGCTATTTATTAAGCGCCAGTTGTAATTTGCAACTTAATAGTTCTGCACCTTTTTAATATTAATCCCTAAAAAAATTAAACCAGCGAATGAAATCAGACTCTTTTCCGAATAAAGTTGTCTTGGGCGAGCTTTGGAATGAGGTCACCGGCAACAGGTCAGTTGTCAGTGGACGGGAGCTGCTGATATATGGGTCTGCCATCATCACACTTAACCCACTAGATCACAGCGTTAGCAGGTGTTTTTCGACCTGGACACGGCGCTATAAAATCAGTGTAATATGTTGATTAGCGAGGCTGTAAAGTCCAGTCATTATCAGTCCCTTGTCCGTGGGAAGTACGGACTTTCAAATTAGTACAACGATCATAAATCAATGTGTTACATTTTATAGAGATAAATCAAGGTGTTGGATCAATATAAGTAGGTGGAAGTGCCACAGTTACCTAAGAGATCGAGACCATCTGTAAGTTTTGATAATTTCTATAGACATTAAATTAAAATTGATGGAGTTGACTTCGAAGCAATTATCTAAAATGATTTTAGGATTCTGCTTGCTTCTCTGAGATTTCTTGTGAAAGGGCCAAGTAAAAATGGCAAATCCCATTCCTAAAATCGTTTTAGATTATATTTGTGGTCGAATTTTAAGAAACACAAAATTACAATTTCAGTATGTCTGCAGAACTTTTGGTAAAAGATATAAGAATCGTCATAAAAAGAGGCAGTTCGTACAGTAAACAACAACAAAAACAACAAAACTGCTATTTTGAAATAATAAAAAGATACTAATTAGTTTGGCTCCATTCATAATCTCAAAATCCGTGCACTTGCCATAAAACCGGCACCTCCACCAACTTAAAGAAACAGGAATATCAAGTAATAGCCGCCGATAGTGCACGTAGCTCCAGGTGTATAGGAAGCAAATAAGACTTCTACAAGTTATAATTACATTCTTGGCGCTGATCTAGCACTTGGAGCGTTTTGACCTGTTGCACATCCCAACGCGTGACACTCGCAGCTCCATTTACCTTCATTAGCGATGCACTCTTGCGAAGTGCACCGAGAGCTAAGCAGTGTGATTGCATGTTGCATTTACGTGTTATTATTTAAATTACACGATGTTTCATTAGACGCTGGAGTTATTAGAATATTTTCTTGGCAAAACGGCTTGGTGTAAATCAAATGTCAGTGGTGTCATGTCACTGGAGGTCGTGGTTGTTAGGGTAAACAAGCTGTCGTACAAGATGGAGAATTGTGAGAGGAATATGCGCTGATGGGATGCTGGGAAGCAGCTGCAGGTGATGTTTAATTGAAAACGGATTTTTGCCTTTCGTGAGCGAACTCACAGAAGCATAAAGTGATTGATACTGACAAATTGGAGAATAGGCTGTCGCCAATAGGCACTGATGAAGAATATTTTTATTTATTTATTATATAAAGTTAGGGCCAGTTTTTCAATGCCCTGCTAAATGAATAGTTGATTATGACTTGATTGCCATGGTAACAACCAATGGCATTTCTAGAATGACCGCTAAGTAACTGTTAAACTTAACTACTGATTTTAACTGAGCATTTTCCTATAAAATTTACGCTTATTACCTCAAATGTTGTTTTACAGAATCAAAAGAATATGAAATAAGCAGTCAAACGATACAAATTTAACGCAACTCTAGAATCTCTTAAATCTTTATTGGCAAGGTACTTTTATTTTTTTTTTGTAGCGAAAAGTATCAAACTGTAAGATAATAGCCGTAGGTCGTATACAATCGCGATCAATTTATGTATCGAGGACCCAGCATCACAAAAAGCTATTGTAAACCGACGTCCGTAGCCAGAATAGGTGTCCTCACTGGTAGTTTTCACCGACCAGACGCGCCATAAATCGTCCAAATCACCAACTTTCTCATCGGTGACATCACTTTCGGGTGATCCGATCACCATTCGAGACGTGTCCGTGGAAACTCTTGGCCGGACACGCCATTAGAAAACCATAAAAACTCTATGACACAGACACGAAATCTTCGACAAACATATTCCTTTAGGACACATCGAGAATGTAATGAAACTCTTCTTTGGACATCACAGGGGGCTATAAAACATCCGAGGAAGGTCACAAAGGTAAATAATCATAAAAATTCTACACACGAGAGGGTTTTATATATATGGAAAATTGTGATTAAGAGCATGATGAAGATAAAAACAAATAACGATTTAATCTGATAATTTATGCACATCACGATCTCTATTAACACATCGATTATAATTTTCAACGTCGTTATAATATTGTGTATTTTTGTATAGTAAATTAATTATTCGTCTCTATAAATACTTTTTTTTTCTCCGTGTGTTCCACTCAACATATTGGCAATGCTCTGTGATTTATAAGCTCTTTAGTCTAAGGATTATTGCGCGCGGGTTGAGTCTTTAGAAATCAATGAAGTCATACTAATGGGACTTCGTTGTCAATAAAGTACATGGATAAACCGTGTACGTACTTTATGTACGGTGTTCTCTTATTTTCTCTTCCTCGATGCATGTATTTGCATACGGCGACCCCCCCCCCCCCCTCCCCCCACACTGTGAGGTGACTCGCCCGCGATTATGTCTAGGTGGCCAGTGGGTGGTCCAGCCAAGAGAAACAATGTAGCTATTCGACATCATTGCTCTTTGCCTTGCCGTCCCACCTGGACATGTGTACATCTGATACATTACTTGACTTTACACTGACGACAAATACACACTGATTACTGGACATGGTTTTTGTAAATTTTGAAACAAATTTTTGAAACAGTTTACGAAGTTACAAAACAAAACAGATAAACAGGATCAGTGAATCTTGAGTACTTTTGATATGGGACTCAAATTTCTCGTTACCTATACTATTTGTTAGATGAATAGTGAAAATCCTCAGAAAATGCAGAAATAATTTCTATGAATATTTATGCATTTGTAGAGCTTTTAAGTTGTCCGGCAAGAAAGCTTAAACAATCAGGTTTACTTAGAAATTAAAGGTAACTCTCAACTAAAAGGTAAAACTAATGCTTTCCGAAGAAATTGATTATTTTTGTATGGAATATAACATTCTGTTAGATTGTATTTTTAGAGACAGCACAAACCTCTAAAGAATTAGGTTTAATTTATTTTCTTCTCAGATAAGTGAGTGGAGAAAGACTGCAAAAGAAGTTCAAAAAACAATTGGTCGGCTTTCGTCGATTTGTTAGATTTGTCGAGTCCTAATTTATCGGTTCGAAATGTCGAAGAGAATGTGCTCAGTGAAATGCAAGTTAGTAATTACCAATGAGCAGCGAGCTGTTAATTAGATATTTGAGATAACCGATCACACGTATTCGGAAGACGAATTTAGAACGGCATTCCGTCCGAAAGTCTTTCTAATTTTTGCACTGATTGAAAATAGTTGTTTTCGTTGAAAAGTCGCTGACACAATTCAGTTCCACTCCTCGGGTGAACTCATCATCAAACTGGTTAATAATCTTTAAGGAATGATGTATTTCCTAATGTTAAAACCAAATGCAATTTAGCAGTTTAATTAATGATTTTTTTGCACTTTCCCTTTTCGATTTCCCTCGGAAATTTATTAGTGACATACCAAACCTTATATTCGCGTAACTAAATTTATTTAGTGTTCGAGGACCTCCTCCTCTATATGGTTCTTTACACGCAATAGAAACGAAGTGACTGAACAATGCATGGGTTTACTTATTCGAAACACGTGCTTCGGGTTTACAACATCAAAACATTCCGTGCAAATGAGACTTTTCAGACACCCCGCTAACAACGCAGACAATATAATTATAAGCTTATTGAATCGTGGCTCGGACATTTTAGTTGGTAAACCAATTCAAAGTTTACGGATTCAATTGTCAGATGGAAAGCTGAAGTGGAGAATAACCAATTCATTCTGCATCACGATTGGGAGATGTAATCTGTGGTGTTTCATTCGGTAACGTAAATTCTGCCTATACAAAATTAGTGGGTAGAATTGCCAGGTCTAAAAAACACCTTCCTGACTCGAAAATAACTAATTTTACGTGTGAAATATGGCCACAAAATTATGCACATTTTGTATGATTTCAATTGATGCTCAATAAAAACTAAAGAGAAATCAAGTTGATTTTAGAGGCAAAATGTGAGCCAAAATAAATTTTAACTCTTTGGTTTGAAAAAAATAAAAGAAAGCTATTTTGACTTTTAGTTTTTCCAGTGTGGATTTCAGCATAGTGTGAAATATTGCTTGATCATTTCAATCATAAAGTGTATATGGCAGCCACATACACAAAGAAGAATAAAAAAAACAATCAAAATAAAAAAAATAATATCTCGTAAGAAGTGATGAAGAAGGGAAGTAGAAGAAGTTGAGACTGAAATATCGTGCGCTACTTGAAGACAAGGCGCAGCACGATACGGACAGAGGCACTTCCATCACGTCTAGTATGTTCGGCTGCACGCAATCATAAACACTCGATACAAACAATCATGCACCCATCGCATCGCATCCATCGCAGATATCTTGCCCACTGATGATGACTCGACGATTCACGCCCCAATTTAATAAAAGTTAATTCATGCATCCAACTCGACATGTAAACATGAAACATGGCGATCGTGTGAGATATTAAATAACATGTTTTCACATGACGTGTCGAGATGCCTCCCAGATCAATCAAAGAAAGATTTTTACATTGTAAATTTTATTATTATATTTAGTTTTTGGTTTACGGGTAAATATTTTTATTCGTTTACGGTTTATAATAGGGAGGATAAATATATTTTTATGGTTTAAAAAGAAATAAAAGAAGCATGACTTCCAAAATTTGCACGCTCGAGTGATGAGTTTTTAATTATGAACGAGATGTGTACAGCGATGCTGGTTGTACAGTTAATTGCTATTCTTGCAACGGATAATTTTCAAGTGAAAAACTATACACCGAAAAAAATTAAGAAAGCGTTCACCAAAACAAACCCGCTGGGAAAATATTCTCTGTATTATGCTAAAAAGCAATTTGGAGATTCGATGCCTGTTTTTGTCTTTTGTTCAACCGCCACTGGGCAAGGGAACGAACTCTACTAGATCTTAAATTATAAAATATAAATATTTGCCAATAATTTTTTTGCTTGCAATATTCACACGATATATATCTAGATTAAAGCGCTTTAAACAACTTAAACGCATGCAAATGAGCGAATTATCATTCTCCAGAGTTATAGATGTCCGATTAAACAGACTTAATAGCGCATTTATCTTATAAGTACACTAACGACCGACAAATTTGCATAAAGCATTGATTTAGGAAAAAGTATTGTACTGAGGAGTGATGATAATCCGTGTACTTGCATTGAGGTGCTGCTCTTCTGATGTAATTTTAGATCACATAAATTTAGCTCTCGAGGCTGAAATAATACGGAATCTTTGCATCAAGTCTTAAAAACTTTGAAGAAAAAACTTACTCTAAGAAATCGTCTACAAAAATGTGTTGATTTATGACAACACAAAAAAGTGAGTTGATTACTACACAAAATTTGTGTTGATTTTTGCCAAATCAACACACTATTTGTGTCGTCAGAAATCAAGACATTTTTGTGTTGAAATAACACATTTTTGTGTTGAAACTAACACATTTTTGTGTTGAAATTAACACATTTTTTGTGTCGTCTTAAATCAACACATTTTGTAGACGATTTCTTAGTGTAACTATTCAGTTTTTGATATTCAAGTTTGTTTTCACTACTGTGTATTAATTTGTTAAATTATGTCTCGATTTGAGTCCTAATTCAAAACATTGATCCGTGTTTTCCAGCTGTAAGAATCCAACTCAAATGAACGCTAGATTTATATTGATTGTCTGTCTAGATTGATTTCGGCCAAACACGAGGCGCATTTTAAACATGACTTGTTTTCTACTATTTTTTTTCCTAATGGAAACTTAAGCTCGACCGCCGATCACACATCACTGAACGATGTGCTGAGTTTTCGGCTCTCCGTGAGAGCTTTTTTGGCGGGTGATTTGAATATGCATGAGGCGAGTTTCAGAACGCGTGATCGAATAATGGACAGGTCGTCATTTGATATCGGATAGAGGCAAAGGCGTGGTCCCAAAACTTACAAGACGCATTTCTTCAAGAGCTAAACTCCCACCTTTTCAAGTGATACCTTTTTACACTTCCTGCTCGATCTTCGGTCGGAAGATTAGAGAGGCCGAAAGTTTCACCTGACTTGAGATGGAATTAGATCAAATTACGTGGGCTAAGCCGACTTGAGCATCTTATTAGGAGATTGGCACTGTCAGTGTTCAATCAATTATTAATCCGTGAGATGTTTTAAGGAATAAATAATAGTTCTGTCTGATGAAATACGTCGCCAAATTCTTTAGTTGTCAGTCTGCAGTTGCGCACAGCTGTTCACCTTATCGTTACGCCGAGAAATGCAGTACCAAGTTCAAACAGACATCATTTTCTTTGAAATTGCGAATATTCTCAGTTTTTTCCCCCTTTCTTTTGCAATTACTCCTATATTTGTAAAAATAGGCTTTGTCATCCATCTTGTGACAACTGATCGGAATGAACCCTAAAAACTCGGCGCACGGAGACAACTGGTTGCTGACGGTTGTCCCTAATTGGACGCGTACAGACGACTTCCCGTCTTGGCGTAACTGTTCAAAGGAATACGGAGCCTTGCTCGTTGCAGCAGCGCATTGTTTTTTTGTGCACAAGAAATGAAAGAAATCAATGCGAGAATATAATTGAGTCGTGAAACTATTAATGCTGAATAACATATCTCAAATAGCTCGTTACAAAGTATAATAAAACATTAATAATAAAAGTGCGATGTAAACGAGACTGAATAACCATCTTTAATGACCAGATCATTGGTAATGAGCTGCTAAATGATTGTTACAATGTGGTGATTTCAATGCACGGGAGATCATGATTCTATTCTGATTTTAACTGCTATTTTGATATTTGTTTTTCCAGAGTGTGGTGATGCTTATGTTCCGAGAAGAGAAGAGTCCTGAGGATGAAATCAAAGCTTGGCAGTTCTGGCACGGGAGGCAGCACAGTGTCAAGCAAAGAATACTCGATGCCGGTAAGACCATTAAAAACATACTAATTACGTATAATAACTTCACATCTGACTTTTTAATGTTATTGCTTACAAGTTACGTTGATTGAACTGAGTTATTACATGAATAAGGTTTTATGAATCGACCAATGTTTATGTGGGCACTTGGATTGTGGTCTCTTCTCTCTTCTCCGTCCGCTTAGTTGGTTCCATTCGGTCGCAATATCCATCAAAACGACGTTTAATGGTCTACAGAGATTCATTCAACTGATAGAGAACGCAACCGAGGATGGTCGACCAAACTTTAGAATGGTTAGATGGTAAAAAAAAGAAAAGACTTGTGAGTGTATCCTCGAAAACTTTAATTGGATCCTCGTCTTCTGTCTTCCTTCATCGTTGATGCGAAGTGTCACGTGTCTCGTCGAGCTTTGAATCGAGAAGATGGCGGCTTTTATTGAATCATTCTTCTCTTGAAAACATCGAGCATAATGTCTTGTCGAGTTTGAGCCACAAGAATTACTCTCTGGGAGATTGAAGTTGAGAAACATGGGACATATCTGGCCAGAGATAAGTCATGAATCCAACGACAGATAGAGCTGGTGAATAAAATGCGTCGATTCTTTTTTAATCTTTTTACATTGGGTGTCTATAACTTTGTGCAAGGTAGATAACTCAAAAAGTCGGAGTGGTTTTTAATGGTTTTGCTTTTGACTTTCGAACGTTCATCAAATCACCTAGGTTATTAGTACCTCGCGAATGAGTTGAATAGGAGAGGGTGATGTAAGATAAACAGCTCGGTAACCGAAGCCATCCCCGAAGTCTCGAGTTACCATGGTCGCATCGACTTACCGTGGTAAGACATGGTAAGCAGCACTCTCCTCATGGTACAGCGACCAAGCAATCCAAAACCTCGGCATCGGCCCCGTGGAAACAGCGCTCTGCGATCTTCTGGCCAAAGCCCCCGAAATTCAACACTGAAAACATTTGAAAGGCTTCGTACCCAAAGAATAACCAGAGTATCATGTAACTTATGAGCCGATTTCGTCCTACCTGACAGTCGGGCTTGATCTCAACAAGTGGCCGTAATCCACCTGTCCAGATTTCTGTATCTCTTTCTCTTTATTTTTGCCTGACTTCACATTATTATACAGTTATTTATTTTCCATGGGCATGTTTTAGTTTAGTTTAAAATGGCAACCATTAGGCATTCATATGCATTATGATTTACTTTTTAACAATTCGGAATCTATGTTTCCAGTGGGGGGCATGTCCGCTGAACACATATTGTGAATCACAAGTGTCAGGCAAACAAATCTAGTTTTCATTAAATAAATTTACATTTCAACGATCATGCCATAGGAAAACACGCCTTCCAGAGGCTTGTGTTGGTAGTTTGTCCTCCAGACACTGTTCTCACGAACCCTCCGCTGGACATTGGCCACCTACTGCATCCAGAACTGATGCAGTTGTTTTCATCAATCTATCCAGGTGCATATCGACGTCAATTATCGCTCAGCCCGAATGAAATTGAGCATTCTTGACTGCTTGCTTCGTTCGCTTCGCCGTGGAATCGTCGATAATTTGATTCCAATCTTCCGAGGGAGCATTTAATTATAGACCTTAAGGCTAAATACTTACATATAAGGTTGCGTTTACCCGTAAGAATATCAAGTAGGACGTAGCTTCATAACGGCCACCTAAGCTTCCATAAGAGATCGCAACCAAGGTAGGTATTATGCACTATTTCAGTATAATCGCGCACTTGCTTCGTAATGGAAATTATACTAAACTCAAAGTCATACAGTCGTTAGAGGCTGACCATTTTAATTAATAGTCTAAAGGATAAAAGGACTAAACATCAGTGCGTGCATTTTGGAGGATGTGGTCCATTCGAGGTCGTTTACCTCCAGTGACCTTTTCCTCATCCTCGGAGCGGTGGTGTATAGATATATATATATATATATAGAAGATATAGGTCTCTGATATGCTCTCGAAGTGCAGTTCGGAGATCGCCCTGGACCATCTCCTCTGATCATTAAAAACCGACCGAAACTCGACATCCAGAGGGGCTACGTTCATTCTTTTGTTTCACGTAATGTCGTCTTGAACACTGCTTCGATTAGAAACGAAAAAGCCACACCTATTAGATAGTTTGGTAGCTCGCACATCTGTTACGCCCATATAAATATACACCAGTGCGTACATTGAATACCACTTAATAATCATCCTAGTTATTATTTTTCGTTGCCAATCAAGCTTCTGATGGATAAAGAATAAAAAAGAGCAAGAGAGTAAATAGAAGATAAATTGATTAATCTTGGATTAGTTGAGAGTGGAAGCTGCGGCCTCGCGATGAACTATGCGAGATAAGTGCGTTGAAGAATGATAATTGTCGGAGGAAATTGCCGATATCCGCTCAATGTTCTGAATGCGAGTAATTGCCTCGACATATTCGTTAAGAGATTTTTCGCGGAGAAAAGTCAGCAATACTCGTGTATTATCTGTTGTCTTCTTGCGATCGTTTAGCGATGCCGAGGCATTCGGTTCGAGTCCCGACACGTGAATGTGCCTCGTTATTTGCCGAGAGTTGATCGACAAAGTGCAGTTGGATTATAATTGATGGAATATGTTTGACTTTCCGTTAACTTTCATTACTTGTTCATACAGTTTGTTGGAGTTCATGAGTGGATAAGAAGCTAGAAGTAATGAAGGAATACTTATAATTAATGGTTGCTGCGCTCTGTTTTCTTTTGTTGAATTTTCTCAGAGCGCAAATTCTTGTATGATCTTTCATATCATTCAGTTGATTATTGGAATTGTAAGAATGGAGCAAGTTGGCTCCGGTCTTTAAAGCACTGGACTTGCACTCCGGAGGTCCCGGGCTCGATTCATTGCACAGTTTTCCTGACTGAGGAAGATTTCCTCAGTCGGGATGAAAACGCTTGGAAGTTTACCAACTAATTAGCCACTACCTTCTCGTTGCTACCTTCCACCATGAATCGTCATCTCCCTGTAATCATCATAACCTGTCATCCTTCAGCTTTAGAAGCAAAAGGTATAATTGTCAGATCAATAAGCGTCCATTGGTCATGTGCATTGATTTTAATTTGTCTTCTCAAATGATTCTCAAACAATCAGAATTAGAAGTTAGAATCCACTCAAGAGGTGTTACATTGACTTAAACTTGGAGAAGAAATGTGGATGATCATGTAGAAGTGTTTTGAACCAGTTTATATGCCGAAATGTCTAACTTCTTTTCTCAGTTAGACAATTCAAAGGTATTTAGTTTCGGAAGTTGCATTGTGACTGGCAAAAGACATAATCACATCTCCAGTTTCATTCCAGTTATTTCATCGGCTAATTTCGTGGCGTTTTTTTCTTCTTCTCCGTTCACGACTTCGGCTTCTTCTTCTATGAAGTGAGGTTTCTTGACGGCACGCGCCCGATGACTGCTCATTCATTTGCAGCCAACAGTGACTCGGCAGGTTCCAGGTCCATTAGCTGGCCCTGGAGTGGGCGGCGGGCATTACTATATCATTGTGTGAAGATGACAGCTAGAGCACCCACTTCATACCACCTTTTGTTTCTTTCAATTGGAATCACGGGCTTTTTATACGGACTTGATTATTCCCTAAGTGGTGTGTGTGTGTGTGTTGTGTTTTTTTTTGTCGAACTCTCTTTTGATATGTCTTGATTCTGGCACAATAATGATATAAAACACCCGATCATCTCTTTTGGAATATCTCTGACGTTTGTTTAAATTACTTTCCTCGATTGGTTACCGAATCGTTACGCCCTCTGTTTTTTTCCCTCTTCTATTTCCAAGAACTCTCCGAGTGATGGAAGCTTATAGGTTCAGAGAAGGTCAGAGAAAATTATAAAACTCACTCAAAATTACCCACGTTTATGTAATAATTGCTATAATTAATTAATAACACTTTTACCTTTATCCTTTTTTACAAGCTTTACCTCTCCAGGATTCTTCGGTGAGTGCGTGTGTAATATATTCCAGACTTTTTCAAGCAAATTGACGTTGTTGAATAAATCTAATTTTCTGATCCCATCAATATGTAATATAAAATTATGTATAAAACGATGTTTACTATTTTTCTCTCTCTCTTTCTTCCAGACACAAAGAACAGCGTCGGCCTCGTTGGCTGTATTGAGGAGGTGTCTCACAATGCAATCGCCGTGTATTGGAACCCCCTGGAGAGCTCGGCTAAGGTGAGCGATCGCTTCCTCTTCATAGACTCAACTTATTACTTCAATGCGTACTTTCATGGATACATAACGCGAGTTAAGACTCATATAAAAGGCGGCGTTTTATACCTCTTGTTACTTAATTTTTTTTAAAATGTTTTGACAACAAAGCATTATTTTCGAAAGTTTTGAAAGTGAATGGTTTACGACTTGACATCTTCGAAGGCTGTTCATAGTTTTAATTTCACTTGATAAATTGAAGATGTATGATTACACAATTTTACTTGATGAGCCCTAACAGAAAATAACTTTTTATAAAATAATATGAAAGTGAGCTTTATCAGATTTCCTCTCGGTTTTGACGTCTTGTAGTGAGAGAAACGTTGGATTTATGCTCCTAAGAGTATACCTATCCGCAATGTTTTAATCATTATAATAGTCTCTTGAGGCTGCTGAAGCCTCACCCTGGACTAAAAGACTTAATAATCTGCCCCATGACACGGTCTGATCGGATAATCGACGCAGATTTGCTGCGCCCTGCACGCGCAATTCCCCGATAAACTGCGCACACCATTCGAGCACACACACACATACACACACACACACACACGTAATTACATAGTCGGGAGAGAAATATGTGCAATTTGTGTAGAGAGTGTGGATGGCAGGGTTGAAGATTTATTAACGCAATTAACTCTTCTTTTTATTATGTTTATCCCACGTCTCCACAATTGAGCTTCCTAATTACTTGCGAGTAGTTGGTATTGCGTGACGAGATGGAGTTTTCAATGGCGATAGCCAAGGTCTAATATACGATACTTAGAGATACTTTTCTAAAAATATAACTTAAAACAATGAGAATATAATATCAGTTTTAAAAGTATAATCTCGCAAGACATGGTGTCGGAATCCTGAATGGTCATGAATGATGATTATAAAAAAAAGTAACATAATTCACCCTGCGTGGTGAAAGACGCTAGCCGAGGGGATATGTTTTATAATCATTGTAATTGGTCAACGATTAAACAAAGAATCTGAGCGCAGTACCAATGAACTCTGCTACACAGAACAGAATGCCGGAGACACCACGTGACTCAGGAGAGATGGAATATCGAGATTGCTCGAGCCATTGTTGTCCCAAGTCAATGACAGATTTGACAAACGACAGTGTGGAGACAGATCCACCAATCATGCGAGTTTTCAAAACGCTTCAGCGTTGCGCATACTTTGCAGAGCTAAAACACAGCGAAGCCAAGAGGAAGTAGGTGGAACCATCGAAAAAACTAATTAAAACTTCTCTATATATACAGCAGTGTATGTGATAAAGTAGAAGATAGCAATGATGTAAAGTCTATGGCTGGAAGTCACGACGCAAGGCTCTTGTGTTTTTTTTAAGAAGGCTTCTGCTTTACACGAAGCTCTGAGAGAAAATATTACCGATCCCGTGTGGATGATCCCCGCCCCGAATGTGTGTCCGAGAGCAGATGACGAGAGCGATGGTTGTGTGTGGAACTAATCGCTCTGGAGTGACCTCCGACCTGGACAAGTGGAAGATCGCGGAAATAATTACACACCCGGCGGTTAATCAATTCCCAGCGACCACGCCACAGCGTCTTCGACGTATCGCAGATCAACTGTTTCATAACTGCTCTCGGTAACTTATACTTCAAACGGGAAAGTTTTGCGAATTGCCACAGTATTTGAAATTTATTACCAATTCGTTCTACAAATTTGTAGACAACCTTTCCGATTTCGATGTTACACCACAATAATTAATAACAAAATTCGAGTCTATAATATTAATAGTCGAAAACACTCGACCTGCCGGCTTGCTACCGAATCTGACTCTCGAACCCAATGAGTGACATTGATTGAGCGAATGTGGCTTCATTGTAAACAGTCCATCACAACAAACGGCAGAATCTCTTCAAAGATAGCCCGAGTAAAAAAGCGTTCTAATCACCCTGAATGTTATTTAAGAGAGCGAGCAGCGAGAATGGATGTGGATGTGATGGATGAACCGGTGTGTTGGTGAAACCCACCTTCTATCATTTTTCTTCCTGTCCCCACTTGCTACTCACTGACGAACCCACTGTCTCGACCCCCCACTGTTCGATCCACCTCTCTATACATTATCCATTACAAGACATCTATTATGATCTGCTGATTTACTTTAATTGGCTAGGTTTTTGTTAATAACACTCATAATGAAGGCATTATTAGAGGTTAAACGCTTTGAAAATAATACCTTGAAACAATCAAGCCGGTGCATTTTCCATTATAGCTGCATGCATGGATTTATTAAAAAATGAATATAAATGAGCTACCCTTCAACCGTATATTGTCTAGGCTTCGTCACGATTCTTGCTACGGCCATTTAATTAGCAGCACAGGTTTTTATTCAATCTTAAACATAATTTAATGCTTATATAAAAAGTAGACATTAAAAAAATACAGTAAGTCACAGATTTTTTTTTATAAATGATCAGCCGTTGCGTGCTGCAGAGAAATCTGTCTCTTTATAATCCAAATTTATGACTTATGTTAAAACCAATCGCGTGGTAGGACACAACTGAGTAAGGCATAACCGCATTATGCTTTACGATCCAGTCTCACACTCTGTGTAGGTGCAAGCTAAATCTAACAATACGCAATATGATTGTATTCACATGGATGATATACGGTTCCATCTTTCCTGTTCACGGCGAGAGATTTATAGATCTGTTCTGTTCAACTTTACTACACTCAGTTGTATTCATGTCTTGTCTTTGTGTTGCAGATTAATGTAGCGGTGCAATGCCTCAGTACGGACTTCAGCAGTCAGAAAGGTGTCAAGGTAATACATTATTTTTATTTGGTGTATTGTTGTTTATCATATATTCCAGTGCCTGAGCGAGTATTCACCAACTTTGTGCTCCTTCTTCTGGCAATTAAAAGTACAACCGCTCATTTGGAATTATTTTTAGACACTTGTTAAACCTAAAGCTAGTCACGGACTGTTACATTAATTCTTTTGTATGATTATTATAATTATAGTTTATTTGAGTAAAGTATACATATTTAGAACATAAATAATCCGTGTATACACGAAACGATGTCCGGCACCTCCACCAACGTTCTTAATTAGCACTATCTTCTTTTGTTCTGTGCCTGTAGTACAGAAAGATGGGCAGTCAACAATGTAAACAATTATATTTTCTCAGCTTTGTATAATATTTTGTTTAAATTAAATTCTAGAGTAGCCATCTTTGTGTTTACTCATGAGTTCAAGATGGAACGAAACCCGGCACCTCCACCACTTTCTCAACGTGTCCGTTTATTATTCATGTGCAGATGGAACGTGCATTATGAAGTCCGCCAAGATCAGAGTCCCGCGCTAAAGATTATGTACCTCCAAACATATTTGAAAGTGAACACGAAACGTTTTCACTTGTCAGTCCAATCTTCAAACGACATTTCGATACACATATATTTTATCATATCTCTTAAAAAGTCGAGTTAATTAAAATCGATCGAGTGTGAAAAGTGAAACTTTTTTTCAAACATATATAATATCTAGTCATGTATGTTTTTTTTGTCGTGTTCAGAAACAGAAATGATTGTCGTTGTGCTATTCGATCATTTCCTTTCCTTTATCGCCCACCGCTAGTTCACACAGGCAGCTATGGCTTATCGAGCGATGCCACAGCGCCAAACCGAGACTCCGAAATGGATAGTTTTTTTGTACACCAAGCGAAGGCATATTACAATAAATATGAAGTTTTCTATGACATGAGGGTGGTGCAATTGTTAAAGATACTGTGAGAAGTTGAGGGGGATGAAATACCCCGCAGGTGCGCAGTCCTTAAAATATAAAATGATGTAAACTAAAATATTATACGATTCTGTTATGGATTTTCAGAGTGAATTTCTTTCATACTACCTGTAACTTCATTCGGTGTCCACGACGAATTTCTTTTGACTTCTTATTCTTTGATCGCATTGAATCGTTTTTAAAAAGGCGACGGAAATGGGCCACAAGTCATAGACGTTGGATCCGCCTTTCATCGTTTTCATCTTTCACACGGATTCCTTTCGGTTATGACAATCTTGCCTTTAGAGTAAACCCCCAGTAAATAATATTCTTTCGTTGCATTTCGGATATGAATAAGTCAGTAAAACCAAGATCATCAACGTTTAAAATTCGTGAAGCGAATATGGGAAGTAAAATCAAGAATTTTAAGGTTGTTACTCTATGTTACGTTGTTTACTTGTTTCGACTTATTTAATTCAATGCAATCAGATATATATTTAACATAATTGCAACTTAATACATATCATTTTACAAAACTTAGTATAATTAAATTCCCAGTTTTTGTTGTCTTATAATACTAAATACATTCAGCTGAAAATTACTAGACCTACCTACGCGTATTTTTTATAGTATTTTATCAAGTGTTGATAAAAAGATAA
The DNA here is from genome assembly GCA_934045905.1 of Leuctra nigra. Lineage (NCBI taxonomy): Eukaryota > Metazoa > Arthropoda > Insecta > Plecoptera > Leuctridae > Leuctra > Leuctra nigra. Next base: position 22,246,319 of record OW203762.1, read on the forward strand.
AATTTTATTACTCATTCTTTATAAAGTTACTTTAAATAATATATTAAAAATTACTACTTTTAAGCTATTGTATCTCATTTACGTAGCTTGCTAATTATTATAATAAAGGTAATTATTTGTAACATTGAGCTGGGAATTGTGTAATTGATAAGGGTAATTAATGAAATGCGTCACGAAGCGGAACGGTGATCCGAAGCGGCGAAGTGCTGTGATTTTAACTCTGGTTTACTCTTTCAGGGCCTTCCTCTGCACATCCAGATCGACACTTACGAGGACCCAAGAGACACAGCCGTTTACCATCGAGCCTACTGCCAACTCAAGGTGTTCTGTGATAAGGTAAGATCCCCTTCCGCCCATATCTTGTCTTACATCTTTCGGAATTAATTAATTGTATTTTGTTTATTACTCTGAGTTAGAGCATTATGATACGATTGGTTAAATTATTGTTTCAAAACCAAACATGCAACTTTGTAACAAATACAATCTTCATTGTACAGTCGAACTCTTATCTCAAAATTATGCAAATTATCTTTGATCTCTATCATCTATAATATGTTGTCATAAAATTTACGCAACGATGAACCGAATGTTAGTAGTTTGAATGCTGATTGATCTACACTGCATTGTGTGTATTAATTAGGGGGTTAACATATCTCTATTTAAATGCAAACGTCCGTTCACAATGCAACACAGTCATAAAAGTAAGATGTGTTTCTTCCATGATACTGCATTGATGTTTTCACAAGGGTTTGACGTAAACTAACGAAAATGCTAGAAAAAACAATTATATTTACCTGTTAATTAAACTATTAAAGTTTACGTCTGCATTGTGAATGGGCCTTATGACCCATGCAGGTGCTTTTTAGAAATCCGATCTTAAAAGGAATGAAGCATACTTTTCGTCTAGATTCTGCGTGATAAGTTTGGGGTGTTTGTTGTTGTGTTTCCTTTCTTCTTCGCTGGCACCTGTTGATCGAACGAAAAAACCACTCTTCGAGCAGGAAGAAAAGACTTCATGACAGCCTGAGATTTCGTAGATTTTTAACATATAGCTTCATTTAAAAACTATCCGAGCTAACAAGTCGGCATGTAGCTGCCGCTTATTTAAATGAGACAGGCACAGATTTGTGAGGTTTTGAACACATATGCCTGGCTCGTTATCAGCTACTTTCATCAGAAAAAGTTGCAGCACCTCTTTGTGGTGTCGACGTCTAGCTGTATATCCTTGACTTTACTATGTGCACGTAATTTATGAACTGTTGCTTCTTGATATAAAGTGTTGGAACTGTTGAAAACAATGCTTCTTAATTGGCTGACATTAATCCAGAATGTCTTACTGAATTCGTGGGTCTTCAACCGGTAGCGGCCAACTTTATGCCATTTCAACTCGACTTATTTCACACATTTGAAAGATTACGCGTATTTGGAACAATCGTGTAATTATTCCGTGTTATCAACGCGTGTATTCATGATCAATGTTCTTGAAGTCTAGAATAAGAGCAAGTTGTGGTCGGGGGGAAGCTGGGTCCATAGTCAAGGCTCTCCGAGTGGCAAGTCATGTTGTCCTGTCAGACCGAGCTCTTTGACATACTGCCTTGTCACCTCGCTATGACTTTGACTGAGATCAGAAGCGGGAATATAATCTACCGACTCAAAATCTTGTTAAGAATAAGATACATTCTCAGCGTTTTTTTCTCTTTAAAGTACCGTCAACCTTTTAAAGTTTTTTTATACCTGAATTAATTTTACTAATCAGACTACCGAAGAGTCTAATTATTAGTTTGGAAACTCGTTTGCTGTATAAAATTTGCATGAAATGATAGAAATTGTACGGGAATGAGGTGTGATAAGTATATGGGAGTTAGCCTGGCCGAACCGGTGTAATCTAATGGTCTTTTAGTCGACACTGACCTGAGCGCTCAGGTCTTTGGGTCATCAGAGTCTCGAGGAAACATCCTCGAGCATGCATCCACCTGCAGCATCCATCCCGAGATGAAGATAGTGTTAATAATGACGGAGACAAAGACGTACCAATGATCGCGTGACGCGCATGCGTGGAAGTGTCGCGTCACGCAATCACAGTACAGAAGAAAACACTTAATTACTAAGTGTCCGTCTTGGATTTATACCAATAAACATGCGACTCGAATCAAATGGAATGAGTCGTAAGTCTATCGTGTCAAACTGTCCGGCTCGGCTCCCCGGCTTTGAATTTATCGAATCGCTAGATGATGGGCACAAAAGAAGCCGATGCGGATTCGGTAGTGATATATTTCTCATTCTCGACGGAGCACAGAAGCTTTTCGGTTCATTATGGGAGTCGGGAGTTGGCTTGACAACACGGCTCGTAGGTATGCATTGGTCGTGACAATGGAGCACGACGAGAAGCCCAAGATGACCGAGTAATTTCAGAGATATGGATCACTTCATGATTGGATATATCGAATTGCTGTGTGATGTGTTCATAAAAAAACGTCTCGACTACTACCGCTTCTTCTGGTGAAGGTGAAAGAATCACCTTCGACTTATGATAATGTTTTTTTCAATGTGCTTGATTTCAATTTGAACGGTGTGAAGAGGCGAATTGGGGGTCATGGGTGAAGGACAAATTACAAGTAATGGCGACGGTTTCTCCAAAACTGTCTTGAAATAAACTATAAATTCTTAAAAAGGTCCGTCAGAGAAAACCTTGCACCGCATAAAATTAATCCAACCTGAAATATTATGTATTCTTATTCAATTACGTTTTAATAAGATACTAAAATAAATTACAATCCGGGACTAATACATTTGTATTCAGATTTGTGGAAGTGTCTCGGATGTCTCTTCTTCACCATGTCACACTTCCAGGGAATCTCCTTGGGAGCTTGAAGCATACATTGTGTCCAGCCGCGCTGGCAGAGCAGATCTCTCATAAAGCGGGGCTAATCTCTTGAGTAGGATTCAATCGTGACGTGACCCTTTGCGGCTGTCACTCGGCTGAACATACGTGACGTGACGTGACGTGACGTCACAGCTGGAAAACGTGATGCATTTATTCCGGTCATCTCCCCAGCCACCGAGTACATTGTTATTGTTGTTATTATCATCACTGCTGAGACTTGAGAGTGAATATTAATTTAATCTTTTAGTTTTTAACGCGACCCAGCCCTCTTGATCGCTGCTCAGAGTGTAGAGAAACTGCATCGAGTTAGCCAGCCCCGATCTGATTGGTTTCCAATTTGCGCAAAGTAATGATAAAATGTAACGAGGTGGGAGGGCAAAACCAAAATAGATTGATTTTAAATTTTTAACTCGGCCCGTCGCCAGTGGGCAGAAATAACCAAAACCGTTTTTTCATCATTTGTCTTATGCTCTCATGCATTACACCACCCACATTGTTAATTTGAATTATAAACGAACTCTGAAAGGGAATCGTTGGGTTTGGGCTTTTAGGCCATGGAACCGACAATCCTTCATTATTTTGATCGTTTTGAGGAGATACATGAGACGAATCGATCCTTGGGTTCGATCTTATTTTCGAATCTTTTCCAGCACAGGTGGACTCGAAAATAACCAATTAAATGGGTGGTTATTTGGATCGAGGTGTGAAAGAGGTCTTGGCAAAAGTTCCCTAATTTGGATGGGCAGCATAAATTAACGGATCTATTTTTTTCCATTGAGATTTCGGTCCACGGACGAAACTACAGGCTACTGTAATCCAAGGTTGATTGTGAATAATGTGGAGAAATGATACGTTATAAATTGTCTTTATAAACTTCAGTGAGCCACGATTTGAATGGAGATTATGATCGAGGATGTACAAGAGAGAAGATTCCACCTATGGGCGCATTTTTACCTTTCATACGTGGACCATAAATTCGGGTTACTACATCTCTAGAGGGGTCGGCCATTGTGAGGTTCCCGCAATTTCAATGTGCACTAATTGGGTAGTAAATCGCTCAAAACAACGTCCACGAAATATTACCAAAGCAATAGCAACGACTATTATCTGAGATGGCAAGAGAATCACGCAAGCTCTATACCTGAGCTCCAGAGTGCGACTTTATGTTGGTAATTATCAAACGCTCTCTTACAGTTTAGGACTTTAGGGCACTTTGGGCCAGACGAATTTTATGATATACCGAATCTGAGTTTAATTGTTCATATAAAACTTTGATAAAAAAGGAAGGAGTCATAAAATATAATTACAAGTCATGCAGCGTTATTTTTACTTTTACGTGATTCATGATTCATGTAAATGATGATTTGAAGTTTCACGAGTTAGTGATTAGTTTTCTTAAACTTCGATCATATTGATGCTAATAAGTATACTCTTTTTTTCGTATCGATCATGTATAGATTGCAGTACTTGAAGAATGAGGACACAAAACAATCTCCGAGCATCTGTTCTTATAATCTTACACGGGTGTTTATGAAGATAGAATCCGAGATTAATTATTGAGTACAAAAAGTACTGATTGACTGGATAGTTAAAATTTTAATTATGTTTCAGTAGCCAGACTCATAAATTGGTGACGCAACTACTGTTCTTTGTTAGGCAGACTAAAAAGCTATTACATTTTATTAAACTACTTGAACTTTAGCTAGGTGCATGTTATATCAAATTCAATTATATCCAAATCGCCGAAAGTTTCACAGATAAAATCTCGAGAACTAATCAAACTATTTTGGTTCTGAGCACTTGTACTTGAGTTCTTGTAAGATAATTGATAAGATTAATTTAATTAGTCTTTTCAAGAGGTGTTGATTGTAAGCAATTCGAGCATATCGAAGTTTCCAGATCAAACCCAAACTTTCGCAAGTAATCACTGATAAAGTCATGAATCGTCTTGCTCGTGTTCGCCACCAGAGTGCTCTGGATCATTGTTATTGATGTGTGAAGCCTGCACAAAGCGGACCGCTTCCAAGGGGCTGCTGCTGCGCTGCGCAGTTTGTTTTTGCCCTCCTGGTCGGGGGCCTGCGCACGCTGCGAGCCGCCATTGTTAGCAGACATCACCGTGATGGACATACACCATGTCTTGTTCAACATCATGTCGGAACTGACAGACAGTTTCACCGGCCGAGCCACCGAAGAGCGCCGACTCTTTTTTAGAGGTTATGTTCTCGTATCATGCACGCTACAAATACGATATTAACATTTAAAATATCTAATTAAAAATATTTTTTAATGTGAAATAATCTATACGCACTCCAGGACATTTGCAACGCTGTATTATAAACAAGGACGTCAAGTAATAATTAAGAATCACTTATTTACGTGCTTCATTGGCTTAGTGTAAACTTCATAAAATTACTTTGGTGGCAGGGGTGGGATAATTATCACATTAATGAAATATATATTTTATGCACTCCCATATTGAAGGCTGCATCAGAAATGAATATCACAAAGTATAGACATTCGTAGAACAAGTAAACGAATCATTCTTTATTAACAATAAAATAGAAATAGTCGTATTGAGAGTCCTACAAAATAGTACCTTGCAATTCTTCGCAGCGCATTTAGTTCAGACTCATGTACTCTGCAATGTAGACCAGAGTCTAAAACAGGTGTGAGTTACTTTATGATAGACTGACTTTATTGGCGGATTCGACGCCAGTGGTTGGTCCAGTTTTCGTAGCCTTTGGGCGCCAGCATCGAGTAGTGAAGCAAACACTGAAGGTTCGATGTAGAAACTATATTTATAATTGCTGTCACGCCAAGGTCAATGTGTGACAGTAAATACCTGGCACCTCCACATCAGATCACCTCATCCAGAGGTTAAAACTCAACAAAAGTGTTTAATGGTTTAACCCAAAGCTATAAATAACCCAAACAAAGCAGCTATAAAATAATTTTTGAAATTCAGTCTCGGGTAACAAACACTTCAGTGATTTTAATAACTATTCCCCCCGGTAGCTTATCAGTTGCTTAATTACAATGGTTTGTTTCGCTCGAATGTATCATGGACGTGATGAATTATTGTGTCCTCCGCAATTATACCAGCCATCGTTCATTGTAATTCCTCTACGACGAGGCTAGCACCATGAATTTAGATGGGCACATTATCTAGCGCGCCGTCTTTGCGAGAGCCACTAATAATAAACGGTGTCCGACTAAATCGTCTTGAATTTGCATCGCTAAGTGCGAATCACTCGGAAAATCTTGATACATAATCCCCTGGAAATTTACATGCCATCTCGACGCATATTTTCAAATGCACAAAGTTTGATATGTTTATGAGAACGAAAGCACGTCAGGTATTCTCTTATCGGAGTATTTTTTTGTTGTTTAATTTTACCGAAGTATGAAGTAATTTAATCCCAGACAAACGATGAATTTTCTCGTCAAAATACCTTCACTCTAGAGTGGACACTGTGTTTCGATGTGAATGTAGTAAGTTTGATTTAATTCCCATCTCTAAATTCCACTCACGAGGGAATGCAATTAATTTAATGGACCTCTCTTTGTGTGAGTCGCAGTACCGCTGGAAGTTCAGAGTTCTCCAAAGAACATTCCAAACTATTTGACGGACAAAACATATGCCTCGACTTATAGGCCCACGAACTTAACAAATACGTAGCTATTTTAAGAATCCAAGACATGGGAAAAGAACCCGATGCTAATTAATAAACAAAATAACTTTTTTTTATTTGTAATTAACAAAAATAAAATACATTCTCACCAGTAAAACAGCACGGTACATAAATTGTTAAAATGTACTGCTTGTTTGCATGTATACAGACAAATAAAAAAAAACGAGCATGGCTATATATTCTCGACAACGTATCGTCGTATCTCTGAAAAGTCTCAGCCATTAAAATAAGCCCACATACCCACACCTGTACGTCTGTATGTTGATGTTAACGTGAGGTGAAGAGAAACGCAGTGATGTGTGCTGAGCGCAGAGATAGGTTCGGGTACATGAAGCTCCAGCCGTCACGGGCAGTACGAGTTTGATGGATGATCCACTATCAGATGGGAGATAACGTCCAGACAACGGTACAAAGTCTCCTCGTACGCATATCGCGGCGATCTCGTGGACATTGTGGTCAAAGTTGATCTGACTCAGGAGTTGAAAGCGTCAAGAGAATTATGACAGCTTGCCATATTATAGAATAAAGAATGCGGAACACTTCGATGATCTTTGTCGACGTACTTCGTGGATTCTCTACACTGCACTTATCTCGAAATGCATGGACCTACATAACGAATAAAACACGGTACAAAAATAAGAAACCGAAATGCAATTGCTGAAACTTGTTATGAGAAACAACACGCGAACGGTTGGGTTGATTTCACCTCAATAATTGGAAGCTGCATCCTGTTCGAATCGCCTCCGGCAAATGGCTAACGATGGACCGCTACCAAAACGCATTTCGCCAAATATGTTAACCCGCGATCAGATGCTGCCGATCTGAACGATTTCCCGCCAAGAACAACATTGGCTTTATCTCCTTCTATTTGCTCGAGTAACTTGGAAAGAGCTACTATTTCTTCTTCTGTTTCTTCCACCCGCCCACAATTGTGTTCTGTCAGCCAGCAATTGGTAGGTATGAAGATCTATGCTGCTCTAACCACGAGGTAGAGAGACAATACGCGGGTGAAGAGAAATAAAACAGATGAACGGGAAGATGAAAGGATAGTGTGAAGGAATATGAACTCACGATTTCACGGGTAATTTGTTCCACTTGTTGGAGGTGAACGAAAATCATTAGGTAGTTGCATGGAAAAACTTATTGCCTCGAGTAGATTTTAGAAACAGTGCTTTACTGATGTGCGGGTGTCGCTGGGAGGAGATTTTGTTATGAGGATCCGTAGAAGAAGAGGCAGATTTGATGGACACCCGTTTAATTGTAAAATGTTAATAAGAGGATAAACTATATTTTTAAAAATTACCAATTAAATATACTTATACTTTTGAAAGTAATGAATGTTATATTTCTGAACTTTGAATGAACTTTCAAGATAGCCCTCAGTTAAAATTGTTTACCCGATTTGGTTATGATCGTGTGCCTTCTTCTATCACCTTTAACGGCCCACAAAATCATAAAGGTGTAGTAACTCTTGTAAGTTTGGTACACTATATTTCCGAAACTGAAAGACGCGACCATAAATTTGTTTCTGGTGGCAGATAACTATAAACTAAACATCCTTACAATATTTTATTTAATGGAGGTAAGACAGGAAACTGTTTTCATTCTGTCCGCCTTTAGAAAATACCTTAAAAACGGGCACAGCTGTGGCCATTTAATTAACACTAAAATACAGGTATGACATTAATAGTTTCCACAGAAATCCGTTTTTAAATTAACTATTTTGTGGCTGGAAATCCAAAAAACCGTTTATTATAATATATGAGACAAAGAACCTTTCTACAAAAGAAAAATACGATTTAAAATACAATCTGATTGCATTTTGTAGGATCTCTTCTAAATATTACCATTCGATATTTTGTTTAAATAAACTATAAAAAAATATTAAAGAAGACAAAGAATTGGAATGGAAATTAGTTTGCCAAATGGATATAAAAGACAAACTGAAAACGCCCCCAGCCGATATTCCAAGACCCGCATACAAACTTCACCTTTTCTGAAAAGGGAACACAATTAGTTTATGCAGAACCATCATTATACTAACACATTTGTTCGTTATTTTATTATCTATTGGTTTAGTTTCTTTGTACTTTACTTGTAGGAATTACTAAGTACTAATTGGGGAGGTATTACGTCAAGGGTCGACAACCTGCGGCTCCTATGGTTCTTGAATGTCTCTTTATAATTAAAATACAAATCTGGAATCGAAAAATTTGAAAATTCGAAAAATAAACGCCCTGCTGGGCAACAATTGGAAGGTTATTTGATTAAGTTTGTTCATTTTAGAGACCCAGAATCACTTTTAAATTGTTGAAATTATAAAAAAAACGCCATGCGGGACAAAAACTGGAGAGCTTGGTGAAAATATCAAAATAAACTAGTAATTTAATTTACTATTTTCGGTGTTCTACTGCGGCTCCCATTATTATCTAATTTATACATTTTTGGGAAATTGGCTCCTTCACCAAAAAATGTTGCCGACTCCTGTATTGCGTCTATTCTTGTGAAAGTCCGAGACAGAATGTTCATGTGAGTGTTTTCTTCTGCAGGGCGCCGAGAGGAAGACGAGAGACGAAGAGCGTCGAGCTGCCAAGAGAAAGATGACTGCCACTGGGAGGAAGAAGCTGGACGAGCTGTACCATCCCGTCACAGAGAGATCCGAGTTCTACTGCATGAGCGATCTTGCCAAGCCTCCAGTCCTCTTCACACCAGCTGAGGATATCGACAAGGTCTTTACAACCATAAAATATTAAAAACACGAAAAATAATGATGAAATATAAATATTCGTTAAAATTTACACAAACTTTTTATTATTTTTAGAAAATACACAAAAGTTTGTTCAAAATTAAAATTAATTATGATGTTTGAAATAACTATTCTAACTAGACATGTTTTTAACGTTATCAGGAATATTTTTTTCATTAAAACCATAATTATAGAAATTGAGCTATTTCGCCATGTTTTTATTTTATGTAGCCAACCAGTTTCGATTTTCATTTTAAAATCTTCTTCAGGACAATAATGAATTATCAAATTTCCATCAAAAAGAAAAACAACTCCACATAAAAATTCTGGTAAAAATTCAACATCATACTTTCACCTTATATTTTACAAATTCGCATATTAATGAAATCCGTTTGTCTTTTTTTATGTAAATTTGATAATTTATTGTCCTGAAGAAGATTTAAAATGCATATCGAAACTATTGACAAAAATAACTTAATATATAATAAAAAATATTACGAAATATCCGAACACTATTAAAGGTTTTAACTATACTTATTCAAACTACTGAAACTCAATCTAAGTATTTAACAATCTTAACTTTTCTTGGAACCACTCTGTTTTGTTTAGTTCTGTCAGTTGTGAAGTCAAGAGAGTTTGAACTGCTTCTAATATTAATAGAAAGCTGCACTCATAAAATATTCCATCTTCGTTTTATCATTCGTTATAGTCTTCAGTGACTTTTATCGGCCAGCAAAATAACTAATCCCGAATTAATGTCTAAAACTCTCTATAATCTCTTTTCGCTGCTCATTCAAAAAGAAGCATTCGATTCAATCTGGCAAAATCCAACATCCTACTTTCACCTGATATTTCAACAATTTTGCAGATGACACATGAAATCTGTAGACTGACTGATAGCACTGTAACCTTGATCCACATATTAATTGATTCTCTTATCACCCCACAGCTTACCTCGATGGAGCTCCAAGGATTCTACGGTCAAGACACTGATAACTCCAGGTAAGAATCATGCTAGACCATCATCAGACACGGTGCTGAAGTCATAATACCATTTGCTTCTCTTCGTTGGAGGTGATTCCATGTGGCACTTTGCTGCATTCAAATACAAATATTAAATATGGAATAAAACCTTAATTACAATGTTTTGAATAAAGGGCTTGAGATCAATTATGGAGCCAACTTTTAACTAAATTAAACATTTTAACAAAAGGTCTTAATGATTTGAATCAATGTTTTGAATCGATTTTTCAAATTAAAAAAATCAGCGTGACAAATAAGTGATACAAATTTAATAAATTACAGAATATTATAAGCGAAACATAATTTGCGAAGAACTCTTCTAAAATGTGTTATTATTTACACGTTTATTTGAAAACGTGATATTCAGTATGTAATCAAAGAATTACCTACGGCATTTATTGTTTTAATTTGTTAACTTATATCTTGAGTCCTGATTCAAAACATTGTTTCGTGTCATACCCTTTTGTAAACAATAAACTATGATTTTTTTGAAAGCTCTTGTTTGCAATTGTAAATGCGAAGTGATTGAACCACCTCTGTCGAAGTCATGATATCAGATCAGATCACCGAGCTTGGCTTTGCTGGTCGTGGAGAAGTGGCATGTGTTGTGAATGTGGTGTTCTCTTGAAGCATGTCGAATGGCGAGCCGGGCACTGGTGGGGCGCAGCACGGGCTTGCCAAGCAGGGATCGCCTTTCCTTCTGCACTCGACCAAACCAAACACTACGCCGACACTCAAGTTTCACAACCACTTCCCTCCGGATTCACCCTGGTAAGATGGCGTTGCTTGTTTGCGTTTGTTTAACTTGCTCTTACCCGATGTCTTCATCCAACTCGATCACCTCCCTTACAATGTCAACAACTTTCTTCATCAATCAGTGTCTTCTTTAATTCACACTCTTTATCGACTCATTTTCTTCAAAAATTATTTTCTTCAGCCGATTCTTCTTGCACCAGTACCTACATATTTTCTTCATCGACTCCCTTTTATCCACAACTATTATCATCAATCCATAATCACATTTTTTCTTTAAATATAATTATATTGTTTATGTTCGCATGCTGCTTTTTGTGCTGGCTGAAAATCTCCACAAAGGAGATTTATGCAAGAACTTAAGAACTTATTGAAAACTTAATGTTTTTTGAGGACATTCATTTAGTATCATGCCTTACAATATTATACAATGTTTAAGTATGTCTCATATTATTCACAATATTTTTATCAATAACTTACTTGAATTTCTTTATCAGATCTCATTTAAATGTCTCGTGAACCGATTAAAACCTTGAACTAGGCTGATCTGTGTAAGATTGCGTGAAACGATGCTCGAACATGCGTTTTGTTTTGCAGTGACAAGAAGGACGGCATCCTCGACAACGGGATGACCACCGACGGCAACGTCTTCACGAGTCCCCCGATGAAGAGGCCGAAGATGATGGCGCCGCCGACGCTCAACGAGAGGGTGATGCTCTACGTGCGTCAGGACGCCGACGAGGTCTACACGCCGCTACACGTGGTGCCCCCCACCACACAGGGACTCATCAACGCCGTAAGTTACATGCCATGTAACTCGTTTCACTGAAAATGTAGGGAGAGTCTCAAATTATTTGCAAGTAATTTAATTTAAAAGTATAGAAATAAATAGTTAAAAAAGGTTTTTCGATGTGGCCCGTCTCCAAGTTTGGAAATTTTTTGAATTTTGAAAAGGCCAATTTGTATGCTCTATTTTATGCATATCAATTCATAATTATTTTCTAAATGCTCTGTTTTCTATATAAATATCAACTAATATATTGTATTTTGAATATTTATTATTTTGTATTTTTATTTTATTTGTATTTTTTGTTTTATGTTATGTATTTTATATTGTATGTTGTAATCTAATCTATTCATCGAGTCATTTCCCCACTTAGTAACTATTGTATTGTGACACAAGTTGTAAAATTACTCTGTTTCCCAATTGCCATGAGACCTAATACTAAACCCTCACTCACTTTTAGTTTGGCCTCTTTACTGCACTGTGTTACTAAAATTCTACTTTTCTAACCACAAATCATTTCCAGATCTTTGAGATGAATGATGGTCATTTCTTACTGCCAGGAATTCTCAGAAAAACACCGACAAGGCATCAAAAACAATCACGTTGTTGACAAAATTAAATTGTAAAATAAATGCTGTTTGTGTTTTTCTCTGTGTTCCTGACAGCAACATTTGCCCGGTAAGTGCTAAGATCTAGAAATCATCACTTGCATGGGAATGATCATCATTCATCACTAACAAAGACAATTGCATGCCAAACGATGGCCAATCGAATCAGTAGAATCAAAACGCGCTAGGGAATCCTTCCTCTCTCTTTTCCTTCCTTCAAACCTTCCACTTCTTCTCCTTTCTTGAAAACAGTAACTATTAATCTGTTTTCCTTGTTTTCCAGATTGAGAATAAGTACAAAATTTCTACTTCAAGCATTAGTAACTTGTTTCGAAAAAACAAAAAGGGGTAAGTTTTCCTTTAGAAGACTAGTCTTGTAAATCTTTCATTAGAAGTCAGAAAAGTCTGAATTATTTTCACGAACAAAGCAAACACTTACGATATTCAGATTTTAATCAAGGACAAAAATTACAATTCTTCAAGTAGAAATTTTGGACAAAGTACTCTAGAAGTTTGGCAAAGATCAATGCATTTATCATAATCATTCACTAACACTAACACAGCTTTGTACTAACAATTATTTCATAAAATAACCATTTATAGTGTGCAAAAATCTAACGCTTGGTTTCCATTTTGTTTGGTTGCAGGATTATGGCCAAAATTGACGACGATATGCTGAAGTACTACTGCAATGAAGACCTTTTCATCATGGAGATCAAACAAGTGGAGGGAGACGAGATGTTTGAAGTAACATTAGTTGAGCTGCAAGACCACTAGCCCTCCTCTTTTGTGCGTCACTAATGGAGCTTAAAGCTCTTCATTTGTGCGTCACTAGTGAAGCTAAAAGCTCACTAGCCCTCCTCATTTGTGCGTCACTAGTGGAGCTTAAAGCTCCTCATTTGTGCGTTACTAGTGGAGCATAAAGCTCTTCATTTGTGCGTCACTAGTGGAGCTTAAAGCTCACTTGCTCTCCTCAGTTGACTTTCACAAGAACGTGCCAACGCAATCATTGTTGTTATTACTTATTATAAGTTTCACATTTCAAATAAATATATCTCGTTAATATTATGCAATCAAGAACTATGATGAAATTGAACAAAATTAGGAAAACATAGATAGGGATTTTATTGATTTATGTTTATATTTATTTTTATATTACCTATTTGTAGTAAGAAATTGTTGAAATGTAAAAAGACGAGAAGAGTAAGACGTGGAGTCAAGATCCAAGAGTGTTACGTGTGAGATTTGGAACAATGTCGGTGCAGCAAGAATTGCCGGTTTAGAATTAGGCGGGAGAAAACTACCGTCCATATTTTGTAAAGTTTATAAATGACTTTAACTCCATGAGAGATAAAACAAGAAGAGTATGACGTAATACAAGATAAGCAACGAAATGACACAGTGGTTTTATTATTTTGTACAGAAAGCAACGAGGGATTATCAAATTGATATTTTCTATTCGAAACATGAATAATGTGAATTATGTTTCACAATAATTTTGTGTTATAAATCCCTTCATCAGGGTTTATTGATCTCAAAAATGTAAGCAAACATTTAAAAGTGCAAACAAAAATTGCTTGACAAAGAACTCCCATCTCTCTATTTGCCAATAATTTTTAGAATAATGATAAATAATGGTTCGTGCAGAGATCATTTGAGAGGTATATTTAGTTCCCAGTTGCCATAAAAATTCTCATTAAGTTAAATACAACATTTTCTTTTCAAAATAGAATACCACTTTTGATTGACAATAACATTTAGTCGTAAAATAAATTGTTTATGAAAACAATGGTTATTATGAATCGTTTAGCTAAGATATGAAATTTATGTTTTTAAGAAGTCCATGTCCGGTTATATTTTTGATTGACGGTGATTTTCGTAAACTGCCACAGCAACTTATGTGATGGAATAAATGTACAAAAGCAACTGCCAATTTGTGTCTAGTTTCCCATGCGCATATCTGCCTCCCACTCTATCTCACAAAGATTCACTTCTTATCGCCATCTAATAATAAAGACAAGAATAAAATCAATGAATGATTTGCAGTCCTTCATTCAATAACTGATTTTTGGCATTTGCTTTTGTTCTTACATAACAATGTAAACCTCAACACCACTTTTACAGTGGACGTTTATACATTTATAATACACTAAAGCCTAAATGTCGACACGTTAACATTTGGTGATGGTGCAGAAATGCTGTGACAAAGCCAACTCTCTGCTTTCATTGTACCTCTTGTAGTGTATTTAGAGTAAGAAAACTGAATTGTTGTTAATAGTTGTACGTCAAGAATGTTATTCGTGTTCTGTATATTAATTAACTGTGTTTTAATTTATTGAGCTATGTTGTAGATTCTACCCATCATGCCTTACAAATTATTCTATAGTAATGTCATTGTAGCTTATATTATAGATTTTGATAGATTGTAAATTGTATGGGTATAAAAACAAAGTGACCGTTTTCTTTATGTTGTCAAAGAAATTTGACAGATTATTTGCCATTAAGTAGTAATTGACATTGACGTGTTTAAATGCAAGTTAATAGTTATGAATACTGAGTTGTGAATAGAATTTGAATGTCAGGGGACTTTGCTTCCATCTCAACTGGTAGTCAAATGAAAATATAATCTCATAATCGGAAAACTTGTGGCAAATCAAAATGACCAACAAGTGTAGATTTTTTTTTATATAGTAACTAGCAATAAACAATATTTTCTCAGCATATTTTTCTAGTATGTTTATACGTAGTTTAGCCATTATGTGTTTTTGTTACTTTTCAATTTTGATACATGACCATATTAGCCAGTAATATTGCTAAAGATCCACAATATTATCAAGCATTATTCATACATAGATTTACATCCATCATAGATACTTCTTTCTTGTTTGTCGTTTTCGTGCAGAAGTGATGAGATATTGTACATAGATAGTTTCTATTCCATTCATTGTAATATGTGCCATCATGGTAATGAAATCATTTTAAAAAATCTTGAAAGTTGATTTTGTGTGTGCAATTGAATTGTAAAGTCAACCTGACAGCTTTACAGCTGTGTACCATGGTGTTGTCAAAGTTCTCAAAGTGGAGAATAAAATGTACAAATTAGTCTAAAATGAACAAAATTTAATGGAAGATAATTGGTCACATATGCAGCACACAGCGTCTATTAATTTTTTTGGATGTATTTTATGTGATACAAAATATATTAAAATATATTATGAGAGAATGTGAATAAGTGTGCTGTGAATAATAAATCGCTTTTTAAATAACATGCGTGGTCAGTCTCATACATTCAAGTAATTGAAGAAAACAATAACTTTGATTTCAACACACACAATATTTGCTCATGTCTGTATTTAATTATAAAATATCTCTAAGATAAAAGTTTATAAACAGCATAAAATTAAAGCAATATTGTTTGCTTTTTGTCGATCATTGTGGCATCAAATGTACTTATAATGGCAAGGTATTGTGGAAACCTTTGGTTGCTTTTTTATTGTGTAAGTGATTGTACCGTACGGTACCAAATAAATATTAAATATAATACAGAATTAAATGAAAATGTATTTTAATTTATCCATATTCCTTTAACACCAATTACTAAATCAGCTGAGGAATTTGAAAGAATAACCCCATTGAACCAAGAACAAAAAATTAGATAATAGAATTAATAATCTGGCCAAAGAAAAATATTCAAGTGCATGTACGTTTCAAAATAAATGGAGCAATTATATTTAACAACTTCCAAATTATAGTGCTAGAGCTATAAAGTGTATTGCAACAAAGGTAATAGCAAGATTAAGATGGAAATCCCCAAAACAAGATACCTAATTGAAAACAAATACGCTATCGGATTCCCAGTAATCTATTACAGAAGAAACTATTCGAAATTAGGTTATTTTTTAACTCCAATATTGTAGGAAGGTAAATCACAGTTTACCTGACTCGAACGGAAATACGTAAAACTGAATGACGAATTGATTACCTACCTACATTGATATTGGAACAGATTTCTTGCATGTTTATTCAACTTGAACAGTACATTGTATTTCGCGCCTCATGTTCTGCCAAAGATGTTATGAATTTAATGTGAGTTTTAATAATATCTTTGGTTCTACCCCTGACTACCCCGAGCTGTGACAGTGACGCGCGCCCCATGTTCTACCCCCGACTACCCCGAGTTGCTACGTACAGTGACGTCGATGTTGGGGCTGAAAGTGTGACAATGCAGCTCGACTGGGTTCCAGTGATGACGCACTCGATGAAGTGAAGCGTCACGAGAGTAGTGATAAAATAACTGAACATTCTTGGCATATATTTGCAAATATTTCAGGATTATAGACTACCCCGAGCTGTGACAGTGACGCGCGCCCCATGTTCTACCCCTGACTACCCCGAGCTGTGACAGTGACGCGCGCCCCATGTTCTACCCCCGACTACCCCGAGTTGCTACGTACAGTGACGTCGATGTTGGGGCTGAAAGTGTGACAATGCAGCTCGACTGGGTTCCAGTGATGACGCACTCGATGAAGTGAAGCGTCACGAGAGTAGTGATAAAATAACTGAACATTCTTGGCATATATTTGCAAATATTTCAGGATTATAGCAAAAAAATTCCGTTACATTTTTTTGCGTCAATATTTTTTTGAAGATAATGACGGAGTTGTCTGATATTGGTAAAAAAATACCTTAATTGTTTTGTTGATTCCCAATGACCAAGCAAAGTTTTAAGTTGATAAATCAAACGGTTCCAGTTTAAATTAAAACTTCACAGGATCCTGTTCAAAAACGATCCTAAAGACTATCTGGATTACATTAGCATAGGTATGTGTGAAAAATTTCAGATCGATTGGTTGAACGGTTTGACCTGGGTACCTCGCTGGGTACTGCTCACAGAAAATCATCAAAAAAAAACACACACACACACAGAAAGTGCCATGAGTATCGTGGTGACGCTCGCTATACGCTAAAAAAATAGTGTTATTCATTGTAACAAAGATTATTAAGATTATGATGGAAATCCCCAAAACTAGAATTTAAAATAAATAATACATTAATCACATTTCAAATCTCGGTAACTGATTAGTGATTACAAATGAAAGCTATTGTATTTGTCATTTATGTCTCTTTCCTAACTCCATTTTAATAGTTAGGGTGCGTCACAAATGACTATTTGTGTACGTGATCGTTTATACAAAAATATATGCGAAATAATTATCTGATAGTTCTTAATGGAGCTATCAAACAAATAACAATGTCAAAATCTTTCAGAAAAAAACGTTTCAATTTGGAGATAAAAAACAATTGATATTCTATTGTTTTTTAATCAAATGATTTGGTATATAAGGAAGTTTATCAACTCATCTGATCAAGTCTTGAAACATGCTTCGAGAGATTACTGTACTGTGCCTGGTAGCGGCGTGCTGGGGTGAGTCAACATTCTTATAATGAATGGAAGTATTGGGGATTCATGATTTCATGATTCATGATTAGGGATTCATGATTTATAATAAGCGAAATACATGCGAAATAGTAAATGCTTTTCGTCTGGGATACAAAGAAAAATTGTTAAACTAGAAACAAAATTTACTGTGACAATGAAACTTACTCTGGAGTCATCCAATATCAAATAAATTTAAAAAAATTGAAAATGTTTTGAACCTCTCCGATTGTTAGTTACATATGTACGTACCAAAAAAAAATATACTAGTAAAGATTTGTGAAGGCCTAACTCAAAAAATTGGTACGTAATTTTAGATTTTTCTAGAAAAGTAAATTGGTAGGCACCTATACGGAGTGGATTTAACCCAAATTAGGAAATATATTTTATACTTTTAGATATGTCTAGAAAAAAGTAAATGGGTATACTTATAATATAAATACTCTTTTTTATTTGTGTTACCCATTTAGTTTTGCAATACAATAAAAACATAAGGAAATAATAGTCTGAATTTACATGCCCTAGTATATAAAAGTAACATAAATACAATTTGACGGAAAATTCAAATTTTCTGCTAAGCCCCATTCCGAAAGTAATTGTATTGGCTTCATGGTATTTCTTTTAATTTCTGCAGCTACGCCTGTGTTGCGTAAGCCTGTGCCGAGGCTGGATGGCAGGATCGTTGGAGGAACAGACGCCGATATTCTAGATTATCCGTATCAGGTAAAGTAATCATTTTTATTAATTACAATAACTTGCTCATATGTAATATACATTGTTGAAACAGAACAATATTTTTAATAGAATGATCCTCATAGTATTATTTTATGGGGGATCAACCATAACATCATGTTATTTCGGCTTACTTTAAATTTTGGTGGCCGTATTCATACCGTACACAATCCATAGAAAAACTAAACACTTCTCGTGTCTAGTTTCTGAGATAAATTGAATTGCATCCACCATGTTATCTAATGGCAACCAAGGAAAATCGTGTCATTTTTAGGCTATAATGAAGAACTAATTTTTTATGTATCGATAGATTGGAACAAACAACTTTTATATTATTATAGAGTATAATAAGTATAATAATGTTTAAGATGGCTGAGTAATGAGTTTGACCTTGAAGAGTTTTTTGATCGATTTTTATCAATATCTTTCACCAATGTAATTTGTAATAAAATAAGGCTTTGTACGAGTATTCAGAACAGTTCAATGAAAATAATTTCATAGCTTGGAGTGGTTTATTATTTTTATTTTGTCCTACAGATGTTTAGTGCATGAAAATTAGTGACAAAAATATGTCACTAAACATCTGTATGACAAAATAAAACTAATAACCCATTCCAAACTATCAAATTAATTTTATTAATCTGTTCTGAAAACTCGTACAAAGCCTTATTTTATTAACAATTACATTGGTAAAAGATATTGATAAAAATCGACTAAAAGAGAGCCCGATCCGGGGGAGTCTTAAACTGGTGGGAAAGCCAGTTAAGAATGTAGACAGACCTGGGGGGGGGGGGGGGGGGGTGGGGTCAAGTGGCCAACGAATTTGGAAAGGGAGGTCTTGTAGTTTAAATTTTGTTTTGTTTATATCGATCGATCTTGCTGTGATTGAATGGAAATCAGGAAGTCGGATATGTAAAATAAATCGAGAAATATTTATCCAGTTGTCGCTGATCAACTTGGGATCTCACTCCTGCGGCGGCTCCATCCTGAGCGCTGATTGGGCGCTCACCGCTGCGCACTGCACGGGAAGTCCGGCAACGTTGTACAACCTGCGCGCAGGAAGCTCTATCCGAGGATCTGGCGGCTACGTTCACAACGTCGTCAGGAAAGTCGTTCACAGCATGTACGACTCCAATACCGTCGACTACGATTTCTCTCTCTTGCAGGTAAGAACAGTGTTTCGCATTGGGTCAAACATTTTGGAATCTGAATTTCTCTGGATGCAAATTTACATTGACGAGTTTAGTAGTGGGGAAAAAGATGTCTGAATTTATTTCCGTAGCTTCTGTCAACTTTTACAAAAATGTGTGTAATTTAAACTTGCTGTGGACTTGCTCCATGTAACGCGTGGATATCCAACCCTGCTAGTTAAAATTCGTGTAAAGTTGATGATCTACAGACACAGTAGACCTTGGAAAAACCTGATAGACATGCGTCAAATAATAGAGATAATTTCTTTGAATACAATGTGTACATATTTTAAAACAAGAATAAAAAGTCAATAAAAGGTCAAACACCTAAACACCTAAAATGTTGGTCCCAATGACCATGCAAAATTTGAAGTTTATCATTCAAACGGTTCGAGTTTCAATTTTCAACCCATCACAGGATCTTGTCCCAAAAATATACCGTGACATCTCATATGACATTTGTGTGCGTGTGGGTGTGTATGTGTGTGTGTTTGAAAATTTCAAGTCGATTAGTTGAACGGTTGGTGCGATTGGTTTGACACAAAAAGCAAACAGAGAAAGATACAGAATGCTCTTTTAAAAAATGATCTGTATTGCTCTGGTATCTGAAAACGGAACAGGTTGGCTGAGTGGTAACGCTCTAAACTTGTATTCTGGAGGCCCGGGTTCGATTCCCACGGCCGTCCTTCCTAAATGGCGTTTTTCGTGGTTTTCCCTCAGTCGACAGGCAAATGCTGGGAAGGTACCCTAGTAATAGGCCACGACCGCCTCCTTCCACCTTCCATCCTTACCTATCTTCACCAATCATCTCCCAAGCATCATCATAATCATTCATACGTCGCCATTAGCCTCGCTGCAGAACAGTGTGACGTTAAGCTCCAGACAAAAAAATATAATGCCATAATGGTTTTGTACATGTCATTCGTGAACAGTGGGCTAAATGATACGTAATCTTGTTTAGGTGGACGGACCGTTCATCTTGACTCTGCCTGGAGTAAACTTCATCGGCCTGCCCCTGTTGGATGAGGATACTGCAGCAGGAACCTTGTCAAACATCACAGGCTGGGGAACAACATCGGTTCGTATACTTTTTTTTATTATGAATGAAAATACATTTCAACGTAGCCCCGCTAATCCAACAATGACTTGTCGGAAGGGCTACTAAATTCAATTGCAAAACACAATAAAATAATAAACACTCTCAGATCATCAACACTTGTGACTATTACACAATTCAAAATTATATAAAGATACAAATAATATAATAATTTTAATTACACAAAAGAGAAATCTGAAACACATGAAAAGGCGCACCTGATTCCACAGAATTGAATACCAGTTTACAATTAATCCACATTTTCTAGAACCCATTTTTTTATTATTGTTTTAACACCTGATATTTTTTTAAATTTCTTAATTCAGGAGGTAATTTATTCAATAAAGCTGGGATTAAAGATTTTCTATTTCGCAACCCATAGGCATTATAATGCAGACCTGGAGCAACATACCTACCTATCTCTTTTTTTTGTCTGATAAGTGATAAGAATGCTGCACCGGAATCTTGAACTCTTGTTAAAAATAATTCGTTAAAATAAAAACATAAAAATGAATTTGCCTCACAGACAGCAATTTACACTCCCTCGCACGTAATACTAAACGGCACTAGTACATACAATATGTTCTAGTTTTGTATATTAGAACATGTCCGAATCAAACTGTTATTGAATCCTCAACGTTAGAAAATTTAGGTTTTTTCAAACGAGCTTCTACTATAGCAGACACATCTCCAGACATACTAAGCTTTATTTCCACAAGTTTCGACGAAATAATGAAATATATCGCTTAGATCAATCCTATAAACGCACATTGTGAAGAACTGAATTCTTTTTGACTTCAGTCTGGAGGCTCTGCTGCTCGCCAGCTGCAAGTGGTCACCATTCCCATCACCACCTTTGAGGATTGCGAGACAGCCTACGGTGTTGGCGCCATCACGCCCAGGATGATCTGCGCCGGCGTGCCAGAAGGTGGCATTGATTCCTGCCAGGTACGTTGTCGTCATAGCCTTTCAGTGTGACAGGAACCTCGCATTTTATGACGTCACTTGTAGAAGGATATTGTAAAAGCTGAAAGTTTGGTCCCTTGAGTCCGAGATTAGACCATAGATGCATTGTGTGACGAAGAGACTCCAACGAACATTACACAATTTAATTTAGCAAATTTTATTTAATTCAATTCAATTTATCATTTACAAATGGTAGCAGAAGTAGGATTTTTTTTTAATTTGATGATTTTTTTTAAGAAAGTATAAAAAAACACTACAACCAATATTACAAATGGTGGCATACGTAGATTTAAAACATTTTTATCTGTAAAATGTTACTTTTCTACTAGATTAAAAAAAAATCTGAATAAGTTTTAGAATGGAATGGATACATCCGAAACTCAAGAAGTTCACATCTCGTTTTAATAATAAAATCCATACATTTTGTCTCTCCTCATACTATTTCAATAAAGTTCCACTTTACTCCAAGATAACGCAGGGAGACACGAAATGAAACGGTTTGCTCCTGAAACCACAAAGTAATGACAAAATACTGAAAATAGTCTCAATTTAAAGATAATTACTATTTTAAAATAAGAATGCTGTTCTAAATTGCAGGGTCAGAGGCCAAATAAGAAAGACAATGTGTACAGGTGAAAATTTACCATAAATCTGGCAGCTCTTACTGCACATGATTAGTTTGTATGAGTTACAACGAATTTTTTTCACCAAGTATGAATTTGTGGTTTAATTTTAAAACTATACAGTCCACTACGTGCAAACAATTTGGTCCCTTGACGCGGAGCAATAATAACCGTTTCGACTAGAAAGTTTCACTGTTCTGATGTTGAATCGAGTGTTTTGATATTGATGATGTTGGATTGTAATGCTATTTCTTTGTGTTCAGGGTGATTCTGGCGGCCCGCTCGCCATTGACGATGTTCTCATTGGAACAGTCTCCTGGGGTCAGGGCTGTGCTCTCGCCGGCTTCCCGGGCGTCTACGGAAAAGTCTCCAGCGTCAGGGACTGGATCACGGAAAATTCCGGTGTTTAATTCTGTGATTACCAATAAATGTCATGTTATGTGCTAAAATTGTGTATTATTGTACTTATTATTTTAATGTCATTCCATTTCCATCGAACCATTATACCCATGTTAAAACCGATGTTAGCAGGGATCGTTTCTTCTTTTCCACACATCCTACAGAAAAATAAGCCTGAGCCTAATCTGTGGAAAACATAAAGAAATTTCTACAAAAATGCACGTGCATAAAAATTAATACAAAATAATATGATGTCAATCATGTTATAACAATAATAATGAAATGGGGATATTAATATAGCTAATAAAGCAAATTATTAAAAGTACCAATAAAGTTAGTAATAATCGTACATTAAAAACTTCAAGAAGTTTGTAACATTTTTCTGATAATTCCTAAACGAGATTGTATCATTTGAAAAAGAGCACGAGTCCACAAAATAGCGAAATCAAGTTAATAGTGAAAATCATATCCTGGAGGCGTATTCTAGAACGTTTTCCCAATTCCATTCCTGATGGAATCCGGTCACGGCTATAAGGATTAACATTAAACAGAATCAGATTCCATCAGAATTGGGAATTTAAATGTTCTAGAATACGGCCCCTGGTTGATCGACGTCCATCCGTTAACTACGAGGAACTAAATTTAAAAAAAATGCATTTATTCAAGAAAAAATATGATGCCTGAACGTTCTTTCTCCTCTACAACTCACAGAACTAGTTTTAATTTTTGTTTCGTCTTTCTTTTCATGGCGAGATTTAGCCACAAACAATACCATTCTTTCTTCTAACAATTTAATTAACTATTAATAATATTTAAAATATATTGCTTTAACAATTATATAAGCATTAGTACAACAAAATACAACAATAATACATAAAGCAAATTACAAACCATGAGTTATAATAAGAATTTACTTTTCTTTGAAGGTTTTGCACCTCTGTTTGATGTACTGGATAGTTCTGAAAAGTGGGTTTTTAAGTCGTGACCCATTAACAAATGCATTCAACTTATTACGAAGTTTATTAGTTCTAAAAATCATGTAAGTTTAAAAAGGTTATTTTCAGCTAATAATACCTACAACATAATCAAAGATTTACCTTAGAGAAAACTGCACCTTTCTCTAAGAATTTACATTGAAATAGACTTGCTGCACAACTTTGAGTGCAGTCTTTGTCAACTCTGCTCTCAAGGACTGCTCACCACATAAGAAAAACAGAATAAACGCACATAAAATAGGTCAAAAATATTCAAAATATGATTCAAAAATATTTAAGTAAATATAAAAGTTAACCAAATAATTTATACAACCTTCACCTCTTCCAGAATGCTAGATATAGCACATGGTAACAGAGATAACTGTTGGAAATTCCCGGAACAAAAAATGTGACACATATAAATAAATTTTCAGCTGTAGAGGTATAATAAATTATAGATGATGAAAGCGTTTATATTTTCTTTGAATGAATGCTATTTTTTTCTAGATCTAGTTTTGTCTAGTCCATTAGTATAAAATGACTATTTTTGTCAGTGATTGATTTATAAAAAATATGCTCTCCAACAGTTATCAGATGGTTCGAGTTGAAGCTATCAAATAACAATGCCAAAATCTTTCAGAAAAAACGTTTGAATATATTGATAAAATCAAAAGATGATCAATTGTGTTCGTAATCAATTGAATTGATATAAAAGGAAATTTGTCAACTCAGGTCAAGTGACAAAGTCTTCAAACATGCTTCGAGTAATTACTGTGCTGTGCCTGGCAGCTGCATGCTGGGGTAAGTCAAAATTTTGATAATAAAAGGTTATTATAGTGACTCACGCTCTAAGGAATGGTTGCTAGAAACATAATATATTTGATATATAAATATAAATAATATATATCGGGAATGAGGAGCGAAGTTTTAAATCACTTTGTGGCAATTCCATATTAATTAAATTAGAAAAGGAATTGTATAGGTTTTGACTTCGTTCATTTAATAGATTCTTGTTTCTTTACTTACGAAAGCAAATAATTGGGGAGTGGGGTTAATTAGGGTTTCATCGGCTCCCCTAAAAAGAAATGTGTCATCCTTTTTGTATTTTCTGGGTATAAAGGTCAATGTTTAGAGTGGACACTCGTTTTGTTTGCGGTATCGTAATTTAGAAATGTTAAGAAACCATTATTTTTCATAACATCTTACACTCTTCGCACGAACTCCCAAACGCAATGCGTTCCCCCCTCTGAAACTTGTGCAAAGGAAAATCATAGAGGGTTGTGAAAATAGTTCAGTGTAGATCATATTCTTGAGTAGATAAGCTCTCTAATTCAGTCGATATTAATCAACCTCTGATTACAATATCTCTGATTTTGAAGTACTACTTATAGATTAAGTTATGACACACATATTTACATACTTTCAGCAACTAAAATAATTGAATATTGGCCGGGTCATATAGCAGGGGATCGAGAAGATACCAAACTGATTTTAATGCCCTAATATTTTAACTTTTACAGGATTACATAATACATACTCAAATGTACTTAAGGTACACTCAACAAATGATAAAACGGTATTTAAAAGAAATGGATTAGCTGAAAAAATGTGATAGCATCATCGGATTAAGTCTAATGCTTACTCGTCATCTACCTCTAGTAGTTGAGCTTTGATTTCAATGATAATAACAAGGACTGATTGTCAAGGAACCTGACCAGCAGCCAATCCGTTTAGTTCAAATACCGTTTTTTTATTTGTTGGGTGTACCTATGTGTTTGTCAAACAAATGTTTTTAGATTAAATAGCAATGTACATAATTGTATCTAATACTAGATAGACAAAGCATAATCATCAGCAATCTCTATAAAACAATTACGGATGGGAATACATATTACCTTGTTATATTGTTATAATTGTTCTATTTCTGCAGCTACGCCACTGCTGAATGGCAGGATTGTTGGTGGAGCAGATGCTGTCATTGAAGATTACCCGTATCAGGTAATCATAAATCACTTCCAGGATACACAACACTCACACACTTACATAATGCCATTGTTGATAACAATACTCAACTGTGAGTTTAGTGGACTTGAATGAGAGTTTTGTTTCTCTAATGATTTTGTGTGGAAGTTTGTTCGTGACAAATGCAGGGGGTGGTGGAGGAGGGAGGGGGAAATTGCACTCTTTTTGCTCTACATATGATTTTATTGTAGCGTATTGCTAGACTTATGCAAAGCAAAATCGTGCAAAAAAACTTTCGGGCCTTCTATGAAGGTACTGAATAGAGAAGTCTACTGAAAAAACGTATTCTAAATTAAAAATATTAACACACAAAATAATGTCAAATAGACTTTCCTCCCGAAAAAATAAATTAATCAATATAATAATAATAATTAAAATAATTAATTAATAATAAAATTAAATCAAATTAATATTTCATGTGACATTTTGTCGGGAAAATCTATGTGTGACGTATGTGAGCCCGACAACAATGTGTTACCATGGTTAATACTTTGTTGCCATGGCAATTCTGAGCCCCATGACGTCAATGCCGATATTTAATTTAAAAATTCGGAGATTTCTATCAATCTTTCTGTATCAATTACTTGAAAACTATTCATCCCACAATAAAAATGTTTATAGAATGGTTCATAAAACATGTATTACTTTGTGTCCTAATAGGTGGCTCTGATCGAATTGGGATCTCACTCATGCGGTGGCGCCATCATCAGTCCTGAATGGGTGATCACTGCTGCGCACTGCGCTCAAAGTGGGGCCCAATTGTACAACGCTCGCGCAGGCAGCTCCATCCGAGGATCAGGAGGTTACATCCACAATGTCGTCCAGAAGATCGTGCATCCCATGTACAATCCCAACACGATGGACTATGATTTCGCGCTCATGAGGGTATAGAGAAAACACATTGGAAAGAAAATACTCTTGTTGAATTAATAAGGCAAAGCTCGTCAAAAGCAAGAAACAAATCAAAGTGTTTGTGATATCTCTCTGTCATTAAAATAATACTTTTATTACAACAGCTGTTTATAAATGAAAATAAGCATTTCTACCCAAGAAAAAATATTAATGATTTTTCAAAATTATTTTAGCGTATTGACAAGTAAAAATAGTAGAAAAGAATGTCTAAACATAATTTAATTTTTTTGGACATTCAATTTCTTATGTCCAATTGAGCCGTATCAATACTGTTTGAATAACCGACGGCGAAATGTCTTTAGTATTTAAGAGGCCGACGGAAGCGGACGAGAATCGCACGGTTCGTCAGAGCGTTTTTTTTTAAATTTGTCTTCCCACTAAATAATTTTAAAAAATAAGATAGTAACGACCCATAACAGCCCCATTGACTAAATAATGCCGCACACTGGAGTTCATTATGACCTCTGGTGCGACCTCAAAGTGTTAAATACGATATTTTTAGTAAAATAATCGTATATAACACTTTGAGGTCGCACCAGAGGTCATAAAGTGCTCCAGTGTGCGGCATTATTTAGTCTATTAGACTGTAATGGGTCGTTACTATCTGATTTTTTAAAATTATTTAGTGGGAAGACAAAATTTCAAAAACGCTCTGACGAACCGTGCGATTCTCGTCCGCTTCCGTCGGCCTCTTAAGGGTAACGCCACCCACGAAAGTCGAATATGACTTTACACCTAAACCATTTTGTTGCAGATCATTATTAGTTACTAAAGATAGAAATTATGGTTTATGGCGCTCAACAGCGAGGTTATCAGCGCCACATTAGTTACTAAACATCATAAACAAAGTAGTCGTCAAAGTACCTTGCGTTTGCGTTGAGTGTTGGTATTTTGCATTGATCTTCTGTGATTGTCAGTGGGATAATTGGTGCACTCTTCTTCAGGTGGATGGACCGTTCGTCTTCGATCTGCCAGGAGTTAACGCCATCGCCCTGCCCGCTCAGGATGAGGATACTGCAGAAGGAACAATGGCCAGCATATCTGGCTGGGGATCAACACAGGTATGATTCGTTGAATAGTTCATCATATTCAACAAATAGGTCCGTCACCAGGAATAAAGAGCTGCTTATTGTAATTACTTGACCGAGTGGAGAGAGCATCTCCATTTGAATCAGTTAATCAAGAAGGGCATAACATCACTCCATCACTTACAAGGAATAGATATAAATCAGGGGCGCTATTCTAGAACTTTTGAATTCCCAATTCTGATGAAATTCGATTTCTTGCAACGTTAATCCTTATGGTCGTGAGCCATATTCCATCAGAATGGAATTGGAAAAACGTTCTAGAATAGACCTCCAGATCAAACCAACGATCAAACGAAGGAACGGATCAGGCCCAAATGATTATTACTATCCAACCACATTAATTTATCTATAGATT
The DNA here is from genome assembly GCA_934045905.1 of Leuctra nigra. Classification (NCBI taxonomy): domain Eukaryota; kingdom Metazoa; phylum Arthropoda; class Insecta; order Plecoptera; family Leuctridae; genus Leuctra; species Leuctra nigra. The sequence goes on from OW203762.1 coordinate 22,274,606, forward strand.
TCCAGCAAGGTCATCTGTTTGTTTACTGATAGATAATCTGAAAGAATTGCCTGAGGTATAGACGTCCCTCAGTGGCTAAACACATTACATTTCGAATTCTCCCTTCTCGACTCGTTTTCCTTGTAAATACTGTCTTCTTTCTGTATCAGTCTGGCGGGGCTCTGGCTCGTCAACTGCAAGCTGCAATGGTTCCCGTCACATCGCTAGCTGCGTGTCAGTCAGCCTACGGAGTTCCAGACATCAGCGCGAGGATGATCTCTCTTCTCGCCTCGTTTTCCTTGTAAATACTGACTTCTTCTGTGACAGTCTGGCGGGGCTCTGGCTCGTCAACTGCAAGCTGCAATGGTTCCCGTCACATCGCTAGCTGCGTGTCAGTCATCCTACGGAGTTCCAGACATCAGCGCGAGGATGATCTCTCTTCTCGACTCGTTTTCCTTGTAAATACTGTCTTCTTTCTGTGACAGTCTGGCGGGGCTCTTGCTCGTCAACTGCAAGCTGCAATGGTTCCCGTCACATCGCTAGCTGCGTGTCAGTCATCATACGGAGTTCCAGACATCAGCGCGAGGATGATCTCTCTTCTCGACTCGTTTTCCTTGTAAATACTGACTTCTTCTGTGACAGTCTGGCGGGGCTCTGGCTCGTCAACTGCAAGCTGCAATGGTTCCCGTCACATCGCTAGCTGCGTGTCAGTCATCCTACGGAGTTCCAGACATCAGCGCGAGGATGATCTCTCTTCTCGACTCGTTTTCCTTGTAAATACTGTCTTCTTTCTGTGTCAGTCTGGCGGTGCTCTGGCTCGTCAACTGCAAGCTGCAATGGTTCCCGTCACATCGCTAGCTGCGTGTCAGTCATCCTACGGAGTTCCAGACATCAGCGCGAGGATGATCTCTCTTCTCGACTCGTTTTCCTTGTAAATACTGTCTTCTTTCTGTGTCAGTCTGGCGGTGCTCTGGCTCGTCAACTGCAAGCTGCAATGGTTCCCGTCACATCGCTAGCTGCGTGTCAGTCATCCTACGGAGTTCCAGACATCAGCGCGAGGATGATCTCTCTTCTCGACTCGTTTTCCTTGTTAATACTGACTTCTTCTGTGACAGTCTGGCGGGGCTCTGGCTCGTCAACTGCAAGCTGCAATGGTTCCCGTCACATCGCTAGCTGCGTGTCAGTCATCCTACGGAGTTCCAGACATCAGCGCGAGGATGATCTCTCTTCTCGCCTCGTTTTCCTTGTAAATACTGACTTCTTCTGTGACAGTCTGGCGGGGCTCTGGCTCGTCAACTGCAAGCTGCAATGGTTCCCGTCACATCGCTAGCTGCGTGTCAGTCATCCTACGGAGTTCCAGACATCAGCGCGAGGATGATCTCTCTTCTCGACTCGTTTTCCTTGTAAATACTGACTTCTTCTGTGACAGTCTGGCGGGGCTCTGGCTCGTCAACTGCAAGCTGCAATGGTTCCCGTCACATCGCTAGCTGCGTGTCAGTCATCCTACGGAGTTCCAGACATCAGCGCGAGGATGATCTCTCTTCTCGACTCGTTTTCCTTGTAAATACTGACTTCTTCTGTGACAGTCTGGCGGGGCTCTGGCTCGTCAACTGCAAGCTACAATGGTTCCCGTCACATCGCTAGCTGCGTGTCAGTCATCCTACGGAGTTCCAGACATCAGCGCGAGGATGATCTCTCTTCTCGACTCGTTTTCCTTGTAAATACTGACTTCTTCTGTGACAGTCTGGCGGGGCTCTTGCTCGTCAACTGCAAGCTGCAATGGTTCCCGTCACATCGCTAGCTGCGTGCCAGTCATCCTACGGAGTTCCAGACATCAGCGCGAGGATGATCTCTCTTCTCGACTCGTTTTCCTTGTAAATACTGTCTTCTTTCTGTGTCAGTCTGGCGGGGCTCTGGCTCGTCAACTGCAAGCTGCAATGGTTCCCGTCACATCGCTAGCTGCGTGCCAGTCATCCTACGGAGTTCCAGACATCAGCGCGAGGATGATCTCTCTTCTCGACTCGTTTTCCTTGTAAATACTGACTTCTTCTGTGACAGTCTGGCGGGGCTCTGGCTCGTCAACTGCAAGCTGCAATGGTTCCCGTCACATCGCTAGCTGCGTGTCAGTCATCCTACGGAGTTCCAGACATCAGCGCGAGGATGATCTCTCTTCTCGACTCGTTTTCCTTGTAAATACTGACTTCTTTCTGTGTCAGTCTGGCGGGGCTCTGGCTCGTCAACTGCAAGCTGCAATGGTTCCCGTCACATCGCTAGCTGCGTGTCAGTCATCCTACGGAGTTCCAGACATCAGCGCGAGGATGATCTCTCTTCTCGACTCGTTTTCCTTGTAAATACTGACTTCTTCTGTGACAGTCTGGCGGGGCTCTTGCTCGTCAACTGCAAGCTGCAATGGTTCCCGTCACATCGCTAGCTGCGTGTCAGTCATCCTACGGAGTTCCAGACATCAGCGCGAGGATGATCTCTCTTCTCGACTCGTTTTCCTTGTAAATACTGACTTCTTCTGTGTCAGTCTGGCGGGGCTCTGGCTCGTCAACTGCAAGCTGCAATGGTTCCCGTCACATCGCTAGCTGCGTGTCAGTCATCCTACGGAGTTCCAGACATCAGCGCGAGGATGATCTCTCTTCTCGACTCGTTTTCCTTGTAAATACTGACTTCTGCTGTGACAGTCTGGCGGGGCTCTTGCTCGTCAACTGCAAGCTGCAATGGTTCCCGTCACATCGCTAGCTGCGTGTCAGTCAGCCTACGGAGTTCCAGACATCAGCGCGAGGATGATCTCTCTTCTCGACTCGTTTTCCTTGTAAATACTGACTTCTTCTGTGACAGTCTGGCGGGGCTCTGGCTCGTCAACTGCAAGCTGCAATGGTTCCCGTCACATCGCTAGCTGCGTGTCAGTCAGCCTACGGAGTTCCAGACATCAGCGCGAGGATGATCTCTCTTCTCGACTCGTTTTCCTTGTAAATACTGACTTCTTTCTGTGACAGTCTGGCGGGGCTCTGGCTCGTCAACTGCAAGCTGCAATGGTTCCCGTCACATCGCTAGCTGCGTGTCAGTCGTCCTACGGAGTTCCAGACATCAGCGCGAGGATGATCTCTCTTCTCGACTCGTTTTCCTTGTAAATACTGTCTTCTTTCTGTGTCAGTCTGGCGGGGCTCTGGCTCGTCAACTGCAAGCTGCAATGGTTCCCGTCACATCGCTAGCTGCGTGTCAGTCATCCTACGGAGTTCCAGACATCAGCGCGAGGATGATCTCTCTTCTCGACTCGTTTTCCTTGTAAATACTGTCTTCTTTCTGTGTCAGTCTGGCGGTGCTCTGGCTCGTCAACTGCAAGCTGCAATGGTTCCCGTCACATCGCTAGCTGCGTGTCAGTCATCCTACGGAGTTCCAGACATCAGCGCGAGGATGATCTCTCTTCTCGACTCGTTTTCCTTGTAAATACTGACTTCTTCTGTGACAGTCTGGCGGGGCTCTTGCTCGTCAACTGCAAGCTGCAATGGTTCCCGTCACATCGCTAGCTGCGTGTCAGTCATCCTACGGAGTTCCAGACATCAGCGCGAGGATGATCTCTCTTCTCGACTCGTTTTCCTTGTAAATACTGACTTCTTCTGTGACAGTCTGGCGGGGCTCTGGCTCGTCAACTGCAAGCTGCAATGGTTCCCGTCACATCGCTAGCTGCGTGTCAGTCATCCTACGGAGTTCCAGACATCAGCGCGAGGATGATCTCTCTTCTCGACTCGTTTTCCTTGTAAATACTGTCTTCTTCTGTGACAGTCTGGCGGGGCTCTTGCTCGTCAACTGCAAGCTGCAATGGTTCCCGTCACATCGCTAGCTGCGTGTCAGTCATCCTACGGAGTTCCAGACATCAGCGCGAGGATGATCTCTCTTCTCGACTCGTTTTCCTTGTAAATACTGACTTCTTTCTGTGACAGTCTGGCGGGGCTCTGGCTCGTCAACTGCAAGCTGCAATGGTTCCCGTCACATCGCTAGCTGCGTGCCAGTCATCCTACGGAGTTCCAGACATCAGCGCGAGGATGATCTCTCTTCTCGACTCGTTTTCCTTGTAAATACTGACTTCTTCTGTGACAGTCTGGCGGGGCTCTTGCTCGTCAACTGCAAGCTGCAATGGTTCCCGTCACATCGCTAGCTGCGTGTCAGTCATCCTACGGAGTTCCAGACATCAGCGCGAGGATGATCTCTCTTCTCGACTCGTTTTCCTTGTAAATACTGACTTCTTCTGTGACAGTCTGGCGGGGCTCTGGCTCGTCAACTGCAAGCTGCAATGGTTCCCGTCACATCGCTAGCTGCGTGTCAGTCATCCTACGGAGTTCCAGACATCAGCGCGAGGATGATCTCTCTTCTCGACTCGTTTTCCTTGTAAATACTGTCTTCTTCTGTGACAGTCTGGCGGGGCTCTGGCTCGTCAACTGCAAGCTGCAATGGTTCCCGTCACATCGCTAGCTGCGTGCCAGTCATCCTACGGAGTTCCAGACATCAGCGCGAGGATGATCTCTCTTCTCGACTCGTTTTCCTTGTAAATACTGACTTCTTCTGTGTCAGTCTGGCGGGGCTCTGGCTCGTCAACTGCAAGCTGCAATGGTTCCCGTCACATCGCTAGCTGCGTGTCAGTCATCCTACGGAGTTCCAGACATCAGCGCGAGGATGATCTCTCTTCTCGACTCGTTTTCCTTGTAAATACTGACTTCTTCTGTGACAGTCTGGCGGGGCTCTGGCTCGTCAACTGCAAGCTGCAATGGTTCCCGTCACATCGCTTGCTGCGTGTCAGTCATCCTACGGAGTTCCAGACATCAGCGCGAGGATGATCTCTCTTCTCGACTCGTTTTCCTTGTAAATACTGACTTCTTCTGTGACAGTCTGGCGGGGCTCTGGCTCGTCAACTGCAAGCTGCAATGGTTCCCGTCACATCGCTAGCTGCGTGCCAGTCATCCTACGGAGTTCCAGACATCAGCGCGAGGATGATCTCTCTTCTCGACTCGTTTTCCTTGTAAATACTGACTTCTTTCTGTGACAGTCTGGCGGGGCTCTGGCTCGTCAACTGCAAGCTGCAATGGTTCCCGTCACATCGCTAGCTGCGTGTCAGTCATCCTACGGAGTTCCAGACATCAGCGCGAGGATGATCTCTCTTCTCGACTCGTTTTCCTTGTAAATACTGACTTCTTTCTGTGACAGTCTGGAGGGCTCTGGCTCGTCAACTGCAAGCTGCAATGGTTCCCGTCACATCGCTAGCTGCGTGTCAGTCATCCTACGGAGTTCCAGACATCAGCGCGAGGATGATCTCTCTTCTCGACTCGTTTTCCTTGTAAATACTGACTTCTTCTGTGACAGTCTGGCGGGGCTCTGGCTCGTCTACTGCAAGCTGCAATGGTTCCCGTCACATCGCTAGCTGCGTGTCAGTCATCCTACGGAGTTCCAGACATCAGCGCGAGGATGATCTCTCTTCTCGACTCGTTTTCCTTGTAAATACTGACTTCTTTCTGTGACAGTCTGGCGGGGCTCTGGCTCGTCAACTGCAAGCTGCAATGGTTCCCGTCACATCGCTAGCTGCGTGTCAGTCATCCTACGGAGTTCCAGACATCAGCGCGAGGATGATCTCCCTTCTCGACTCGTTTTCCTTGTAAATACTGACTTCTTCTGTGACAGTCTGGCGGGGCTCTGGCTCGTCAACTGCAAGCTGCAATGGTTCCCGTCACATCGCTAGCTGCGTGTCAGTCATCCTACGGAGTTCCAGACATCAGCGCGAGGATGATCTCTCTTCTCGACTCGTTTTCCTTGTAAATACTGACTTCTTCTGTGACAGTCTGGCGGGGCTCTTGCTCGTCAACTGCAAGCTGCAATGGTTCCCGTCACATCGCTAGCTGCGTGTCAGTCATCCTACGGAGTTCCAGACATCAGCGCGAGGATGATCTCTCTTCTCGACTCGTTTTCCTTGTAAATACTGACTTCTTCTGTGACAGTCTGGCGGGGCTCTGGCTCGTCAACTGCAAGCTGCAATGGTTCCCGTCACATCGCTAGCTGCGTGTCAGTCATCCTACGGAGTTCCAGACATCAGCGCGAGGATGATCTCTCTTCTCGACTCGTTTTCCTTGTAAATACTGTCTTCTTTCTGTGTCAGTCTGGCGGGGCTCTGGCTCGTCAACTGCAAGCTGCAATGGTTCCCGTCACATCGCTAGCTGCGTGCCAGTCATCCTACGGAGTTCCAGACATCAGCGCGAGGATGATCTCTCTTCTCGACTCGTTTTCCTTGTAAATACTGACTTCTTCTGTGACAGTCTGGCGGGGCTCTGGCTCGTCAACTGCAAGCTGCAATGGTTCCCGTCACATCGCTAGCTGCGTGTCAGTCATCCTACGGAGTTCCAGACATCAGCGCGAGGATGATCTCTCTTCTCGACTCGTTTTCCTTGTAAATACTGACTTCTTTCTGTGTCAGTCTGGCGGGGCTCTGGCTCGTCAACTGCAAGCTGCAATGGTTCCCGTCACATCGCTAGCTGCGTGTCAGTCATCCTACGGAGTTCCAGACATCAGCGCGAGGATGATCTCTCTTCTCGACTCGTTTTCCTTGTAAATACTGACTTCTTCTGTGACAGTCTGGCGGGGCTCTTGCTCGTCAACTGCAAGCTGCAATGGTTCCCGTCACATCGCTAGCTGCGTGTCAGTCATCCTACGGAGTTCCAGACATCAGCGCGAGGATGATCTCTCTTCTCGACTCGTTTTCCTTGTAAATACTGACTTCTTCTGTGTCAGTCTGGCGGGGCTCTGGCTCGTCAACTGCAAGCTGCAATGGTTCCCGTCACATCGCTAGCTGCGTGTCAGTCATCCTACGGAGTTCCAGACATCAGCGCGAGGATGATCTCTCTTCTCGACTCGTTTTCCTTGTAAATACTGACTTCTGCTGTGACAGTCTGGCGGGGCTCTTGCTCGTCAACTGCAAGCTGCAATGGTTCCCGTCACATCGCTAGCTGCGTGTCAGTCAGCCTACGGAGTTCCAGACATCAGCGCGAGGATGATCTCTCTTCTCGACTCGTTTTCCTTGTAAATACTGACTTCTTCTGTGACAGTCTGGCGGGGCTCTGGCTCGTCAACTGCAAGCTGCAATGGTTCCCGTCACATCGCTAGCTGCGTGTCAGTCAGCCTACGGAGTTCCAGACATCAGCGCGAGGATGATCTCTCTTCTCGACTCGTTTTCCTTGTAAATACTGACTTCTTTCTGTGACAGTCTGGCGGGGCTCTGGCTCGTCAACTGCAAGCTGCAATGGTTCCCGTCACATCGCTAGCTGCGTGTCAGTCGTCCTACGGAGTTCCAGACATCAGCGCGAGGATGATCTCTCTTCTCGACTCGTTTTCCTTGTAAATACTGTCTTCTTTCTGTGTCAGTCTGGCGGGGCTCTGGCTCGTCAACTGCAAGCTGCAATGGTTCCCGTCACATCGCTAGCTGCGTGTCAGTCATCCTACGGAGTTCCAGACATCAGCGCGAGGATGATCTCTCTTCTCGACTCGTTTTCCTTGTAAATACTGTCTTCTTTCTGTGTCAGTCTGGCGGTGCTCTGGCTCGTCAACTGCAAGCTGCAATGGTTCCCGTCACATCGCTAGCTGCGTGTCAGTCATCCTACGGAGTTCCAGACATCAGCGCGAGGATGATCTCTCTTCTCGACTCGTTTTCCTTGTAAATACTGACTTCTTCTGTGACAGTCTGGCGGGGCTCTTGCTCGTCAACTGCAAGCTGCAATGGTTCCCGTCACATCGCTAGCTGCGTGTCAGTCATCCTACGGAGTTCCAGACATCAGCGCGAGGATGATCTCTCTTCTCGACTCGTTTTCCTTGTAAATACTGACTTCTTCTGTGACAGTCTGGCGGGGCTCTGGCTCGTCAACTGCAAGCTGCAATGGTTCCCGTCACATCGCTAGCTGCGTGTCAGTCATCCTACGGAGTTCCAGACATCAGCGCGAGGATGATCTCTCTTCTCGACTCGTTTTCCTTGTAAATACTGTCTTCTTCTGTGACAGTCTGGCGGGGCTCTTGCTCGTCAACTGCAAGCTGCAATGGTTCCCGTCACATCGCTAGCTGCGTGTCAGTCATCCTACGGAGTTCCAGACATCAGCGCGAGGATGATCTCTCTTCTCGACTCGTTTTCCTTGTAAATACTGACTTCTTTCTGTGACAGTCTGGCGGGGCTCTGGCTCGTCAACTGCAAGCTGCAATGGTTCCCGTCACATCGCTAGCTGCGTGCCAGTCATCCTACGGAGTTCCAGACATCAGCGCGAGGATGATCTCTCTTCTCGACTCGTTTTCCTTGTAAATACTGACTTCTTCTGTGACAGTCTGGCGGGGCTCTTGCTCGTCAACTGCAAGCTGCAATGGTTCCCGTCACATCGCTAGCTGCGTGTCAGTCATCCTACGGAGTTCCAGACATCAGCGCGAGGATGATCTCTCTTCTCGACTCGTTTTCCTTGTAAATACTGACTTCTTCTGTGACAGTCTGGCGGGGCTCTGGCTCGTCAACTGCAAGCTGCAATGGTTCCCGTCACATCGCTAGCTGCGTGTCAGTCATCCTACGGAGTTCCAGACATCAGCGCGAGGATGATCTCTCTTCTCGACTCGTTTTCCTTGTAAATACTGTCTTCTTCTGTGACAGTCTGGCGGGGCTCTGGCTCGTCAACTGCAAGCTGCAATGGTTCCCGTCACATCGCTAGCTGCGTGCCAGTCATCCTACGGAGTTCCAGACATCAGCGCGAGGATGATCTCTCTTCTCGACTCGTTTTCCTTGTAAATACTGACTTCTTCTGTGTCAGTCTGGCGGGGCTCTGGCTCGTCAACTGCAAGCTGCAATGGTTCCCGTCACATCGCTAGCTGCGTGTCAGTCATCCTACGGAGTTCCAGACATCAGCGCGAGGATGATCTCTCTTCTCGACTCGTTTTCCTTGTAAATACTGACTTCTTCTGTGACAGTCTGGCGGGGCTCTGGCTCGTCAACTGCAAGCTGCAATGGTTCCCGTCACATCGCTTGCTGCGTGTCAGTCATCCTACGGAGTTCCAGACATCAGCGCGAGGATGATCTCTCTTCTCGACTCGTTTTCCTTGTAAATACTGACTTCTTCTGTGACAGTCTGGCGGGGCTCTGGCTCGTCAACTGCAAGCTGCAATGGTTCCCGTCACATCGCTAGCTGCGTGCCAGTCATCCTACGGAGTTCCAGACATCAGCGCGAGGATGATCTCTCTTCTCGACTCGTTTTCCTTGTAAATACTGACTTCTTTCTGTGACAGTCTGGCGGGGCTCTGGCTCGTCAACTGCAAGCTGCAATGGTTCCCGTCACATCGCTAGCTGCGTGTCAGTCATCCTACGGAGTTCCAGACATCAGCGCGAGGATGATCTCTCTTCTCGACTCGTTTTCCTTGTAAATACTGACTTCTTTCTGTGACAGTCTGGAGGGCTCTGGCTCGTCAACTGCAAGCTGCAATGGTTCCCGTCACATCGCTAGCTGCGTGTCAGTCATCCTACGGAGTTCCAGACATCAGCGCGAGGATGATCTCTCTTCTCGACTCGTTTTCCTTGTAAATACTGACTTCTTCTGTGACAGTCTGGCGGGGCTCTGGCTCGTCTACTGCAAGCTGCAATGGTTCCCGTCACATCGCTAGCTGCGTGTCAGTCATCCTACGGAGTTCCAGACATCAGCGCGAGGATGATCTCTCTTCTCGACTCGTTTTCCTTGTAAATACTGACTTCTTTCTGTGACAGTCTGGCGGGGCTCTGGCTCGTCAACTGCAAGCTGCAATGGTTCCCGTCACATCGCTAGCTGCGTGTCAGTCATCCTACGGAGTTCCAGACATCAGCGCGAGGATGATCTCCCTTCTCGACTCGTTTTCCTTGTAAATACTGACTTCTTCTGTGACAGTCTGGCGGGGCTCTGGCTCGTCAACTGCAAGCTGCAATGGTTCCCGTCACATCGCTAGCTGCGTGTCAGTCATCCTACGGAGTTCCAGACATCAGCGCGAGGATGATCTCTCTTCTCGACTCGTTTTCCTTGTAAATACTGACTTCTTCTGTGACAGTCTGGCGGGGCTCTTGCTCGTCAACTGCAAGCTGCAATGGTTCCCGTCACATCGCTAGCTGCGTGTCAGTCATCCTACGGAGTTCCAGACATCAGCGCGAGGATGATCTCTCTTCTCGACTCGTTTTCCTTGTAAATACTGACTTCTTCTGTGACAGTCTGGCGGGGCTCTGGCTCGTCAACTGCAAGCTGCAATGGTTCCCGTCACATCGCTAGCTGCGTGTCAGTCATCCTACGGAGTTCCAGACATCAGCGCGAGGATGATCTCTCTTCTCGACTCGTTTTCCTTGTAAATACTGTCTTCTTTCTGTGTCAGTCTGGCGGGGCTCTGGCTCGTCAACTGCAAGCTGCAATGGTTCCCGTCACATCGCTAGCTGCGTGTCAGTCAGCCTACGGAGTTCCAGACATCAGCGCGAGGATGATCTCTCTTCTCGACTCGTTTTCCTTGTAAATACTGACTTCTTTCTGTGACAGTCTGGCGGGGCTCTGGCTCGTCAACTGCAAGCTGCAATGGTTCCCGTCACATCGCTAGCTGCGTGTCAGTCAGCCTACGGAGTTCCAGACATCAGCGCGAGGATGATCTCTCTTCTCGACTCGTTTTCCTTGTAAATACTGACTTCTTCTGTGACAGTCTGGCGGGGCTCTGGCTCGTCAACTGCAAGCTGCAATGGTTCCCGTCACATCGCTAGCTGCGTGTCAGTCATCCTACGGAGTTCCAGACATCAGCGCGAGGATGATCTCTCTTCTCGACTCGTTTTCCTTGTAAATACTGACTTCTTTCTGTGACAGTCTGGCGGGGCTCTTGCTCGTCAACTGCAAGCTGCAATGGTTCCCGTCACATCGCTAGCTGCGTGTCAGTCATCCTACGGAGTTCCAGACATCAGCGCGAGGATGATCTCTCTTCTCGACTCGTTTTCCTTGTAAATACTGACTTCTTTCTGTGACAGTCTGGCGGGGCTCTGGCTCGTCAACTGCAAGCTGCAATGGTTCCCGTCACATCGCTAGCTGCGTGTCAGTCATCCTACGGAGTTCCAGACATCAGCGCGAGGATGATCTCTCTTCTCGACTCGTTTTCCTTGTAAATACTGACTTCTTTCTGTGTCAGTCTGGCGGGGCTCTGGCTCGTCAACTGCAAGCTGCAATGGTTCCCGTCACATCGCTAGCTGCGTGTCAGTCATCCTACGGAGTTCCAGACATCAGCGCGAGGATGATCTGCGCAGGCGTCCCAGAAGGTGGCGTCGACTCCTGCGGGGTAATTTACAACTTACAAGGATGTGCACTCGGATATTTTGTGTAACTTATTTTATTTGTATCATTATGAGGGCAAGAACGGTAGAAGTTCATTTGATTGAGTAAGAAGATAAACGCGTTTCTATGCTTTTGTGTTTCTTAAGTTATTGGCCTTATGCATTGATAGCTCAAGTATTATGTTATTTTTTAAGGAATAAATATTTTCGTCAAAATAAGGAGATATTTGTTTTGAAAGCTAAAAAAAAACACTACTAGCAGACACAAATCTCATTTTCTCCAAAAATTTACTTGTATCGTTTTCCCCCTATACCCTTCATGTGATGGCAAATAGCAATTTAAAAAATATATCATCAACCCTGTTATTAAATGGTGCCAGAATATATTATTCTTTTGTTCAAGGAAAATAGCTATACTTCCATATCTGAGGCATAATGGATATTTAAACAAAAAATATCAAAATGATTGAAGCAAAATTGTGCCCTCCAGATTATTCTGTGAGGTGTAGTACCAGTGAAAAATAATAAATAAATCACTCGACATAATTCTTCACATCAGCACGGCAACTTCAACATCTGTTACTGGATGTTGAAGTGTGATGATGTTGAAGTGTACTTATGTTGAAGTGTGATTGTGATGGTTCAGGGTGATGATGTTGAAGTGTACTGATGTTGAAGTGTGTTGATGTTGAAGTGTGATGATGTTGAAGTGTGTTGATGTTGAAGTGTTATGATGTTGAAGTGTGTTGATGTTGAAGTGTACTGATGTTGAAAAATGTTGATGTTGAAGTGTGATGATGTTGAAGTGTACTTATGTTGAAGTGTGATGTGATGGTTCAGGGTGATGATGTTGAAGTGTACTTATGTTGAAGTGTGATGTGATGGTTCAGGGTGATGATGTTGAAGTGTACTGATGTTGAAGTGTGTTGATGTTGAAGTGTGATGATGTTGAAGTGTGTTGATGTTGAAGTGTGATGATGTTGAAGTGTGTTGATGTTGAAGTGTTATGATGTTGAAGTGTGATGATGTTGAAGTGTGTTGATGTTGAAGTGCGATGATGTTGAAGGGTGTTGATGTTGAAGTGCGATGATGTTGAAGTGTACTGATGTTGAAGTGTGTTGATGTTGAAGTGTGTTGATGTTGAAGTGTGATGATGTTGAAGTGTACTGATGTTGATGTGATGTTCAGGATGATGATGTTGAAGTGTACTGATGTTGATGTGATGTGCAGGGTGATGATGTTGAAGTGTACTGATGTTGATGTGATGTTCAGGGCGATGATGGCGGCCCACTGGCTGCTGACGGTGTTCTCATTGGTCTGGTGTCCTGGGGCCAGGGATGCGCTCTTCCCAACTTCCCAGGCGTCTACGCAAAAGTCTCCAGCGTCAGGGACTGGATCACGGAGAGTACTGGAGTTTAATTTTGTGATTGATAATAAATTGAATGTTATGGGATATAATTGTTTATTATTGAATGGATTCCTAGTTTTTCGTTTCCTCCCAACATTTACCACAGCACTCTCGTACCTATTCAATTTTCTAATGTAGGAATAGTAAGTAACTTTAAAGTAAATCACATGATATTCTCGGAAGATTTAATTATTGTGTGACAATCATAATTAAGAGCCACCCTCCTAAACGCCATAGCCAGCATCATCGAGCCCCTTGCTTCTCCCCCCGCTCCACCCCGCCCTCAAGCACCAGCTCGCCGGCCGACCGCCGGGCATGCCGAGGACGCCGCCGAGCCCACCCGCCACGCCTCCAGCAGCCCTGCAGAGGTCCGAGCAGCTGACTGTCCAGCTACCACGCGGCCGCCACGTGCTTGCCAACTGTCATCGAGCAGAAGGACACGACGGCGAGCTACGAGCACCCGTCACAGCGATACAACATCAGTCACAATACCAGCGAAAACAGACAGGTTCCATAACGCTGTTCCATCGCTGTTCCATCTCGATGCGCCAGCTGTGGAACAAGATCATCTCGCTGCGCCAGCTGTGGAAGAAGATCATCTCGCTGCGCCAGCTGTGGAAGAAGATCATCTCGCGGCGCCAGCTGTATATGAGGATAATGTCGCAGCTTCTGTACAGACTCTCCCGTCCAAAGTTCTGCGTAGGTCTACCAGGACATCCAAGCCAGGTCAAATACTCAACTTGTGACGCCAAGACTGCAACATGGCGGGTGACTCTCAGAGCAGTACCACGACTGTCTGCCCTGATCGTCCTGCGGGAAGGACAGTGAGCATTGCAGGCATCAACGCGCGATCTCTCTCCCAAGACTTTGATGCATTCAAAGATATTATTCTTGATAATAATCTCGATGTTGTGGGTGTCACTGAGACCTGGCTTGCACCGGAAACGCCATCGACTGGTATCTGCATCCCTGGATATACTTTACATCGGCTAGATCGGCAAAATGAAGGCCTGATCGCAAAGAGAGGCGGCGGGGTATGCTTTTACATCAAGGAGAACATTCGACATAAACTCATTCCAATCTTGCCTGCGGAACAATCAATGGAACAGATCTGGCTAGAACTTCATCTTAAGCGGAAGAAGATCGCTATCGGAGTAGGTTACAGGCCACCCAACCAAAAATATAGTGTATTAAAAGGGGTTGGGGACGTAATCAGTTCCTTACAAGACACAGCTGATAACATAATTTTTGTGGGTGACACTAACATCAACACTCTTGACGACAGCAAATCCGACTCAAAATTCCTAATGAAGTTCTTGGGGAAGCATGACCTGCAACAAATAATCACTAAACCCACGAGGGTTGTAGATAATGCCACTTGTCAGTCCGCAACGCTCATTGACCATATATATGTTAAAGATATTGAGGTAGTTGAGTCATCAGACGTACTTGATATTACTTTGATTAAAGGTCACAATGGAACGTCCATCACTGATCATAGGATGACTATGTGTGTCCTTCGATGTGTAACACCGCGGAAGACCTCAAGAACCATCACATTTCGTGACTACAGTAAAATTGATGCTGATGATCTAGATCTTCATTCAAAGAATGTTGCGTGGAACAATTCCCTGCAGCTCCAGGACGTGGACGACAAAGTCATGTATCTCAGTACGAAGCTTCTGGATACAGCTGATGCGTTTGCACCTTGGAAGAGTATCACTACATCAGGACCTAATGCTCCGTGGCTTACAACGACCATTCAAGAAATGATCAAGCTGAAGAACAACGCTCTGCGAAGTTACAAGAGGAATAAGTCACCTGAAAAATGGCAGTATTACGCCGAGCTGCGCAACTGCGTAAATAAGGCTATAAGAAATGAGAAAAAGGCATTTATTACTGCAGCCCTCACAGGTTGCAAGAACAACCCAAGAATGTTTTGGCAAAAACTTGAGACATGGAACATCCACAGAAGCAGGAAGAAACAAACATCGCAGATCCCTGAGCAGCTCTCGAACGTTGAAGATATTAACAACTATCTCATTGGTTCCGTTGGACAAGCCACGATCAGCCCGGAAGTGCTTAACACTTACACACAAACTGTACGGAATGCAGGCATTGATGAGCTCCATTTTACTCCTGTTAGCGAGGACAGTGTTCTGGACATAATAAAGGGAATCAAATCAACAGCCTCTGGTGCAGACCTTATAACAATCAAGATGCTATCACTGTGCCTCCCCCATTGCCTCACTAGCCTTACCGACATAATAAATTGTTCTCTAAAGACCAGCAAATTCCCAACAGCTTGGAAGGTGGGGATAATAACACCCTTGCCCAAAATCAGCAACCCTTTAGAACTGAAGGATCTTCGTCCAATAACAATCCTTCCAACGCTTTCCAAGATTTTGGAGAAAGTCGTCTTCCTGCAGCTAAGCCGGTTCTTAGAGTACAACCAGATCCTTCCAGACACTCAGTCAGGTTTTCGCAAAAACAGAAGCACCACGACCACTCTGCTAGACATATGCGACACGGCTATAGGCGCAATGGACCGTGGACAGGTCACGTGTCTTGTACTTCTCGACTTTTCGAAAGCCTTCGACACCATCAATCACGAGTTTCTGCTAGCTGTACTTAAATACAATGGGTTGAGTACAGAGGCAGTGAGCTGGTTCTACAGCTACTTGAATGGACGGACTCAGAGAGTACAAGTCAGCCGTGGAGGTACAAAGAAAATATCTTTACCATTACCAACATCAATGGGGGTACCCCAGGGTTCGATACTTGGACCAACTCTCTTCATCATCTACACTGCCGACCTCCAGAGTACGATCATCAATAGCATGTGCCATACTTACGCTGATGATACCCAACTTTGCTACTCGTTCTACCCTAAAGACACTCTCCAAGCCACACTGAAAATCAATGAAGATTTGGTAGCAATTTCCTGTTGGGCAACGGATAGAGCACTAATACTGAACCCAGTCAAATCAACGGTGCTCCTTCTTGGTACTCCCCATCTTCGCGAACAATCACTACAACACGACCCTCAGATAAAAATTGATGATATCACCATACCAATTACTGACAGCGCTAAGAATCTCGGTCTTGTGGTGGATAGCAATTTAAAGTTCACGCAACACTTAAAATTACTGAAAAGATCATCATATGGAAAATTAAAATCACTAAACAGCTTCAAATCCCTTCTCCCACCATTTGCTAAACTTGCGCCAACTAATGCACTGGTTCTCTCGCAAATCGAGTACTGTGACGTAGTCTATGGCCCTTGCCTCACAGCTCATGACGCATACGAGTTGCAGAAGATACAAAACTCATGCGCTAGATTTGCTTACAATATAAAGAGATCAGATCACATTTCCCCATCCATTAAAAAAGCAAGGTGGTTAAAAATTGCTGACCGAAGACAACTGCATCTACAGTGCATCACACACAAGATTCTCCATTCCGATAAACCGGCATATCTTCGATCCAAGCTCTAAAGAAGAGGCGATGCACACTCAGTCAAGATCAGACACAAAGGGCGACTGAGCATTCGAACCCATCGACGTACTAAGTTCAAATCGTCATTCTCATACATGGCGGCTGCGTCCTACAATGAAGTCCCGGAGGAGTTGTACACCGTATGTCCAGCCACATTCAAGAGATGCCTCAAGACACTAGCCTTGCAGAAATCTTAGCTCTAGATCACCTCAAAACCACACTGTCATTTTCATTCATGTTGTTATCACTACTTATCATTACCATTATCCCATATAATTCTATGTCATACTTATTTTTTATCTAATTATATATATAATATATGTATTATATAAAATATATATATATAATATATATTATATATATATTTTATATTATACAATTATACCTATTATTAAATATAATTATAGTTAATTATATATTTACCTTATTCTAATATGGTTGTATGGAAGATCATTATGTACTTATTGTATACAAATAATGAATGCCGCCTATTTTGTATTTTTCGCAAAATAAAGATAATTTGAATTTGAATTTGAATTTGAAAATAAAAAATATTTATCTTTAATCAGTAATTATTTTATATTTTCCTTCAATATTTCGTGACCTAAGCCTTGAGAAACAACGTGGGTTCAACCCAAATGAATTAATACAATTGTTTTAAATAAATGAAGATAATGAACTGGGTATAAAGATTTAATAAAAACTACTACTATTGGAACTACGCCAGTACTCAAGAAACCATCAAACAATTAAAAACTAGGCACAGTTGTTTTAGTTATGAACGAGACAAAAAATCGGAATTGTCTTTTTGTAATTAGTAAAGAAGTGTAGAATGACAATGCAATAAATATTAAAAGAACAGTAGATGTAATCGAGCAATAGGTCATTTAAGAAAGTAAAGAGCCATCTGTTGGTGAGGTGGGGTACTTATCTTTCAAGCTTTAACGCATGCGCAGTGCGCACTTCAAACGACTTGGCGTGACGTCACCCCACCCACAGCCTTCTCGAACCCACGTACATTTATGACAGACACCAATCAGACACTAGTCGTCTACACACTAGACAGCTGTGGACCTCTCAGGCTTTATCGCATGCGCACTGACTTTCTTCAATGCCTATTGTAACTGGCGTCTCTTAATTTTTCGCATTTGAACTTAAGATTTGCAAGCATTTAAAATGTATGGCTTTGTCAAAAGAATGAACAAGTTGGCCAAAGCAAAATATATTCAAGCTTATACGTATACAATACATAAATAAACAAGTATTTGATAGCAACTTCTATTCTTCAATAGTGGCAGAGACCTATGAGGACGTATGATGGTCGTAGCAGATATTCTGTGTTATGGAAATCCCCAAACAAGAGATTTGACAATTTTCTAGTAAATTGTGTTTTTTTTCACACAAACTATTGCATTTTCAATTTAGGTTATTTTTCTCCTCTCCATCACGTAGCAATACACATCTCTTGAAACTACTACTTTTGTCAGAGATAAATTATAAAAAAATACCCTCTAATTATCTAATGATTCGTGTAGGTGCTATCAGCTAACAATGCCAAAATCTTGGAGAAAAAACGTTTGAATTTGATGATAAAGTTAATTGACATTCCATTGTTTCTTAATCAAATCAACTGATATAAGTGGAACTTGATCAACTCAGCTTACAACGTATTCAAACATGCTGCGAGTAATTACAGTATTGTGCCTGGTTGCTGCGTGCTGGGGTAAGTCGAAATTTTGATAATATTTGAGGTGCTGATATTTAGTTTCAAGTTTTAGGAAGGTAATTAGAAACATATGTAACCTATATTAAATATGAAATTTAATACAAACTGATAGTGAGCACAGACAAATTATTCCGGTAATCAGCAAATCGTATAAATAAAATTGATTATTACGTGATATACTTACGTTTAAGCTAAACCGTGATAATACAGTTTTTAGTTCTCTATCTTCTCAAAATACGATACAAAGTTCAAGAAAAATCCTCCCTTTCAGAGCGTGGATTGAAAACTGATTTTGCCGGCTGATTGTAAAACAAATGCACGTGGGTTTTCCGGTTTTTCTCAGAAATCACAGTGGAGTAGTTTATATTGTTGAGCGAGAGTCGAACGTCTTCTTTTCTCTCTTTTAGCACGGACCTGATTTTTAAATGTTTTTCGTCAGGTCGCAAAATTCTTCCAATCAAGCTGATATTTTGCACACTTTGTAAAGAAACTGCACACATTGAGCGAGCGAAGCGAGCGTCTCCTTTTGGCTCTTTTGGCATGGACCTCTGTTTTTTTTTTTTTTTCTGTTGGGTGACAGACAGTTCACAGTTTTTCTTCGATCGAGCTGACATTTTGCACACATGTAGAGACAACCTTTTCTGTTTACAGACCCACATTTTTTTGAAATCCATTCATTGGTTAAAATTTAAACTAGGAAAACGCTCAGTGTAACGCGTTGATGAGCGAGCAAGGGTATGTGCAAATTCTCGAACCGGAAATGCGTACACAACGCACAGAAAACATATACATCCATATTGAATTGATTATGATATCAACTTAAAAGTGTACTATGCTTTTCATCGAAACTTTAAAATAGCATCTAAGCACCTGGTTCATAAAGCAAATCAGAATCAATTTTCAATTGGCACTGGAAAACATTCATTTCGATACTTCATTACTGACAGATATTAAAAATGTAAATAACTTTATACGTTCTTAACTGATTGGGATGAAATTTTGTAAAATAAGAGACAATATTGGTTTTAATGATCATGCAAAATATGAGTTTGATCAGAATTATCGAAGACCGTTTTCATTTTTCAGCCTATCAGGAGATATTTATTTAAATTTTAACCAATGAATCTGAGTAACGCGTTGATGAGCGAGCACGGATACGCGCAACACCTCGAACCGAAATTCTGTCTATCGAAAATGTCATTAAAAGCCAATAATTCTAAAATTTCGCCACAGATTTGTATAGAAATCTC
The DNA here is from genome assembly GCA_934045905.1 of Leuctra nigra. Classification (NCBI taxonomy): domain Eukaryota; kingdom Metazoa; phylum Arthropoda; class Insecta; order Plecoptera; family Leuctridae; genus Leuctra; species Leuctra nigra. Next base: position 22,293,793 of record OW203762.1, read on the forward strand.
AAAACATTCCTAAAATATTGGTCCAAATAACCATGCAAAGCTTTAAGTTGATCGATTGAACCTTTATGATTGAACTGTTCCGTGTTAATTTTCAAAAATCACAGGATCTCCTTCAAAAAATATACATGAGACCACTCATATGATATAAGTGTGTCTACACAATATCAGATCGACTGTTAAACGGTCATTATCAGTTTCATATGCGTTTGAAAGTTTCTGCTCTAACTACCTTGCCTTGAACTGAAGAGTCGAAGTCGCCGTGAATTCGACAGCCAACACGCAAATAGTCCGTAAAATGTCAATAACGTTTGGATTTAAACACAGATTAGTATGAAAATTGTCAAAAATGCAGATAATGTTGGTCCCAACCATCATGCGAAGTTATAAGTTGATCGTTCAATCGGTTATAGTTTAAATTTCTAAAAACACAGGAAAGATAGTTTTAAATTTTAACCAATAGGAGGATTTGGCTGAAACTTTGTTTGATTGGGTACAATGTTGGGGGTAATGACTTGTCAAAATTTCAATTTGATCAAAACAACCAATCGAAAGTTAATTTTTTTTAAATTTGAACCAATCAATGGATTTCAAAAAAATTAGGGTCTGCAACAATCAGAAATGTTACGTACATGTGTGCAAAATTTCAGCTCGATCGAAGAAAAACTCTGACCTGTATATCGTCAGTAACAGAAAAAAAAAAACAAACAAAAAAAAAAACAGAGGTTCGTTCCAAAAGAGCCAAAAGGAGACGCTCGCTTCGCTCGCTCAATAAACATCTCCTTAGGTTGAAAAATGAAAATGGTCTTCGATAAATCTGATCAAACTCATAATTTGCATGGTCAGTAAGACCAACATTGTCTCTTATTTTACAAATGTTCATCCCAATCAGTTAAGAACGTATTAACTTATTGACATTTTTAATAGCTGTCAGGAATGAAGTATCGAAATGAATGTGAAATGAATCTGATTTGCTTTATGTACCAGGGTGCTTAGATGTACCAGGGTGCTATTTTCAAGTTTCGATGAAAAGCATATACTTTTATGTTGATTGAGTGGATCATATTTCAATTCAATATGGATGCATAGGTTTTCTGTGCGTTGTGTACGCATTTCCGGTTCGAGAATTTGCACGTACCCGTGCTCGCTCATAAACGCGTTACACTGAGCGTTTTCCTAGTAGATAGAAATAATTGATGATTTTCCCCACTAGGAATTAACAATATGTTAGGCTTGAGCTTGATTGTGTATAACTTCTAAGTGTATATTTGCAGCTACGCCTGTAATACGAAAGTCTGTGCCAAGGTTGGATGGCAGGATTGTTGGGGGAGAAGATGCAGACATAGTAACCTATCCGTATCAGGTAGGTAATCATTGTAAATATCACAACACAAATACAAAAACTTGAAAATATACTGCCTACACCTACACACCTACATGGATTTGGATTTAAAAGCACAGCTTTGTTAATTTTGTTAAATCCTTTTCGCATTCAAAATGCTTTAATCATTTCGTCTGCTACTGCCGCCAAGCTTCCGTACGAAACTATAACGTTGTGCCTGAATTTGAAATTAAAGAAGTCTACAAATAACAACAGAAAATCATACAAAAATTAAAAACTAAGTAAATATATTTATTTGCAAACTGAATAAGCATATTTGTAATCTCTCTCTGGCCTCGTTGTTCTCGCTGCGCGCAGGAAGCTCTGTCCGAGGATCTGGCGGCACGCTGCACCTCACACACTCTCACTCTCTCTCTAGTTGTCGCTGATCAACTTGGGCTCCCACTCCTGTGGGGCTTCCATCATCAGCGTTGACTGGTGCATCACGGCTGCGCACTGCGCTGGAGGTCTGGCCTCGTTGTTCTCGCTGCGCGCAGGAAGCTCTGTCCGAGGATCTGGCGGCACGCTGCACCTCACACACTCTCACTCTCTCTCTAGCTGTCGCTGATCAACTTGGGCTCTCACTCCTGTGGGGCCTCCATCATCAGCGTTGACTGGTGCATCACGGCTGCGCACTGCGCTGGAGGTCTGGCCTCGTTGTTCTCGCTGCGCGCAGGAAGCTCTGTCCGAGGATCTGGCGGCACGCTGCACCTCACACACTCTCACTCTCTCTCTAGTTGTCGCTGATCAACTTGGGCTCCCACTCCTGTGGGGCCTCCATCATCAGCGTTGACTGGTGCATCACGGCTGCGCACTGCGCTGGAGGTCTGGCCTCGTTGTTCTCGCTGCGCGCAGGAAGCTCTGTCCGAGGATCTGGCGGCACGCTGCACCTCACACACTCTCACTCTCTCTCTAGTTGTCGCTGATCAACTTGGGCTCCCACTCCTGTGGGGCCTCCATCATCAGCGTTGACTGGTGCATCACGGCTGCGCACTGCGCTGGAGGTCTGGCCTCGTTGTTCTCGCTGCGCGCAGGAAGCTCTGTCCGAGGATCTGGCGGCACGCTGCACCTCACACACTCTCTCACTCTCTCTAGCTGTCGCTGATCAACTTGGGCTCTCACTCCTGCGGGGCCTCCATCATCAGCGTTGACTGGTCCATCACCGCTGCGCACTGCGCGGGAGGTCTGGCCTCGTTGTTCTCGCTGCGCGCAGGAAGCTCTGTCCGAGGATCTGGCGGCACGCTGCACCTCACACACTCTCACTCTCTCACTCTCTCTAGCTGTCGCTGATCAACTTGGGCTCTCACTCCTGCGGGGCCTCCATCATCAGCGTAGACTGGTGCATCACGGCTGCGCACTGCGCTGGAGGTCTGGCCTCGTTGTTCTCGCTGCGCGCAGGAAGCTCTGTCCGAGGATCTGGCGGCACGCTGCACCTCACACACTCTCACTCTCTCTCTAGTTGTCGCTGATCAACTTGGGCTCCCACTCCTGCGGGGCCTCCATCATCAGCGTTGACTGGTGCATCACGGCTGCGCACTGCGCTGGAGGTCTGGCCTCGTTGTTCTCGCTGCGCGCAGGAAGCTCTGTCCGAGGATCTGGCGGCACGCTGCACCTCACACACTCTCACTCTCTCACTCTCTCTAGCTGTCGCTGATCAACTTGGGCTCTCACTCCTGCGGGGCCTCCATCATCAGCGTAGACTGGTGCATCACGGCTGCGCACTGCGCTGGAGGTCTGGCCTCGTTGTTCTCGCTGCGCGCAGGAAGCTCTGTCCGAGGATCTGGCGGCACGCTGCACCTCACACACTCTCACTCTCTCTCTAGTTGTCGCTGATCAACTTGGGCTCCCACTCCTGCGGGGCCTCCATCATCAGCGTTGACTGGTGCATCACGGCTGCGCACTGCGCTGGAGGTCTGGCCTCGTTGTTCTCGCTGCGCGCAGGAAGCTCTGTCCGAGGATCTGGCGGCACGCTGCACCTCACACACTCTCACTCTCTCTCTAGTTGTCGCTGATCAACTTGGGCTCCCACTCCTGTGGGGCCTCCATCATCAGCGTTGACTGGTGCATCACGGCTGCGCACTGCGCTGGAGGTCTGGCCTCGTTGTTCTCGCTGCGCGCAGGAAGCTCTGTCCGAGGATCTGGCGGCACGCTGCACAACGCAGCCAGGAAAGTCATCCACAACGAGTACGTCTCAGCCACGCGTGATTTCGACTTCGCAGTCATACAGGTAGAAACATTAAGTCGTAATGTTCATTCAATCTCAGTTTTCCATGTCCAAAATATTGATTCTCTGTGTATAGACGAGCTAAAAGTTGTTATAAAACTTTTACAGAAATATTTGTCATTATAGTTCTATTCATATAGCTTTACACTTATAATAATAATTTCACCCTCCATGCACTGTGGAAAAAATGTCGATGCATTCTTTTCACAAAACTATGACTTAAATTCTGCAATTTAACCATATATTATTTTCTTGTAAGAATTAACTATAATAACAACTATACGAAAGTGTCAGAGCTATATTGTGTTCAATTAAAACGAAGAAATGTATGATACTACAAGAAATTATAAGATCAAAGCTCCTATTCTGGACAACAACGGTTGGCGTGAGGAAGGAAACCAAAGCTCTGCCGAAATAGTGCCTACGTGTTTTATTTTGATTTTACCAAACCTAACGCATACAAAATGTACCAATAGTGTATAATCATTCATTTGTTCACATTGCATGGATCTTCTTTGCCATAGGGGAATAATTGGTACCCTTTCTGTAGGTGGATGGACCATTCATCTTCGAACTACCAGGAGTGAACGCCATCGCCCTGCCTACTCAGGGTGAAGATACTGTAGCTGGAACAATGGCTAATGCCACAGGCTGGGGTGCAACAGTGGTTCGTATATTTCATCTTCGGCGTTATCTGAAATGCTGGATTAGAAGATAGAGCTTTTGTTTAGAATAGAACATGTCAGAATGGACCATTTCTCAAGATTCTGTTCATCTTTCTTCATCTTTAGGTACGTTCATAGTTTGACCTTGAATATTTTTATTCGATTTTTTTAAATTATTTTTACTAATGTAATTGTTAATAAAAATGGCTACGTTGACGTCTTCAGAACTGTTCAATTAAAATAATGTCGTAGTTTGAATTGGATTATTATAGTTTTTTTGGTCTAAAGACGCTTAGTGCCATATTTCTTACTAATTTTCAGGCACTAAACGTCTGAAGGACGTAAAATACATGTACGTTTTATTTTATTAATCCTGATCAAACTATGAAATCATAGTACAGTTCTGAAGACGTCTATGTAGCCTTATTTTATTAACAATTACATTGGTAAAAGATAAAATAAAAATCCATTAAGAAACTCTTCAAGGTCATAACTAAGAATTTAATTCGGATATTATCGGAAATTCGGTGTAACAGTCACAAGTGTTGATGATCTGAGAATGTTTTATTTTATTTTATTGTCATTTGTAATTGAATTTAGTAGCTCTGCCGACCAGCCATTGTTGGTTTAGCGGGGCTACGTTGAAATTGTATAATAAAGAAAAATAAATTAAAACAAAATGTTCAGCGACAACAAGATTTCCACACAACGCGACTATTGGTTTCTCTTTGACTTCAGTCTGGAGGATCTCTTGCTACTCAGCTGCAAGTTGTCACCCTTCCCATCGCCACCATGGAGGCATGTCGGGAAGCATACGGCGTCAACGACGTCAGCTCGAGGATGATCTGCGCCGGTGCGGCCGAGGGTGGCGTCGACTTCTGCAATGTACGTTCTCGTCACCTCCTTTCAACATAGTTAGAGTGGAGTGCTCATGCGGATCAACTTTGGTCAGGGCCTCGGGAGGTTATTCTAAATTCCCTTGTTGTCTCTTATTGAGCGAGCGAAGCGAGCGTCTCCTTTTGGCTCTTTTGGCACGGACCTCTGTTTTTTTTCCGTTTACTGACGCTATACAGGAGGCCAATTTTTGAGTTTTCATGTTTTGAAACCATGTGTGGTTTCATTGTTTAAAACGTAAAAAAGTTGACAACTATTGCTTAGTCTTCAACTTTTTTACGTTTTAAACAATGAAACCACACATGGTTTCAAAACATGAAAACTCAAGAATTGGCCCCCAGGTCAGAGTTTTTCTTCGATCGAGCTGAAATTTTGCACACATGTGGAGACAACCTTTTCTGTTTGCTGACCCCTAATTTTTTTGAAAAAAATTGATTGGTTAAAATTTAAATAAACATCTCCTGATGGTAGGTTGAAAAATGAAACTGGTCTTCGATAAATCTGATCAAACTCATATTTTGGCTATACAGGTCAGTGTTTTTCTTTGATCGAGCTGAATGTTGTACGTTGTAAAACCAATTCATTCTCTGTTTGCATACCATAACGTTTTTTGAAATCCATTCATTGGTTAAAATTTAAATAAATAACTCCTGATAGGCTGAAAAATTAAAACGGTCTTCGATAATTCTGATCAAACTCATATTTTGCATGATCATTAAGACCAATATTGTCTCTTATTTTACAAAATTTCATCCCAATCAGTTAAGAACGTATGAAGTTATTGACATTTTTAATATCTGTCAGTAATGAAGTATCGAAATGAATGTTTTCCAGTGCCAATTGAAAATTGATTCTGATTTGCTTTATGAACCAGGTGCTTAGATGCTATTTTAAAGTTTCGATGAAAAGCATACACTTTTAAGTTGATATCATAATCAATTCAATATGGAGGTATATGTTTTTGTGCGTTGTGTACGCATTTCCGGTTCGAGAATTTGCACGTACCCGTGCTCGCTCATCAACGCGTTACACTGAGCGTTTTCCTAGTCAATTGATACGGCGCACTACCATGTTAAATAGATACCGTTTCAAGTGAAACGAGACGACAAGGCAATTTAGAATAGCCCTCCTGGGGTCCTATTCTAGAGCAGCTAAATTCCAAATTCTGATGGAATTTGTTAATTCTTATGGCAGTGACCGGATTCCATCAGAATTGAATTGGGAAAACGTTCTAGAATAGACCTCCTGATCTCTTGGACAACAATGAAATGAACATTAGCACATATCAGTTTTCTTCGACCTTAGTAGGTATAAAGCAGATACATTAATTGTACAAAAGTAATAATCAGTAAATTACAGAGTTTATCATTAGATCAGAGAATTCAAATGGGAAGATGAAGGCATTTAATTAAAGGGACAGAAAACAGATTAAAGTAGACCAAGGCCCTACTTGACGAAATATTAATAATTTCAGGGTTCCCACAGGGGATTGTCTTGGGTCCATTAATATGTATCTTGTTTATTTTATCAGATGGATTGGATGATTAATGTGACTTTGATAATTCATAAATAACAGTTTAAAGATGACTGCAAATAAATTGTGTACGCAAACCCGTCTAAGAGTGCTCAATGTTGTTTGATGTTGAAGTACAATGGCGTTGAATTGATTTGTTCAGGGTGACAACGGTGGTCCGCTCGCTGTTGACGGCGTCCTCATTGGAATCGCCTCCTGGGGAAGCAGTTGCGGTGTCCCTAACTTCCCAGGCGTCTATGCAAAGGTGTCCTTCGTCAGGACCTGGATCCTGGACACTACAGGAGTTTAATTCTGTGATTATTGCCAATAAATGTAATGTCATGTGAGAGAATCGTGAATTATTGAATTTTTCCCAAGTTTTCAATTCCCATCCAACCTACGCATACTATGTGAAAACCAAGGGACTAGGAAGCTTTGCACTGTGGGGTTTGATAAGTAAAAAACCACAAACTACACTCAGGCCGGCTTTTGACATGAATCTGATAGTATAGGTAGGTATAGCATAAGCACTTTTTAAAGAAATTCACGTGAAATCTTATGACGTGAGAACAGTAAAAATAGTAATGTGCTTATTATAATGGAAAGAAAAAACAATATTTCCTTGCAAGCTTTCATAATTTCATATATTTTTTAAAAATATTCAGTGATTTTTTTTAACAATATATTTGGGACCGCAAAATTGCACTTCACTTGAAAATTGCCCTGAAAAGCAAGGATCAGCTCAATTTGTACTTGTTAGTTAGAGTCGGGATGTGCGTTTTCAAAATCGAAATTTGTTTTATTTGCAAATAATAATTTTACTTTAATTTATATCGATAATTATTTGTCGTAATCGGTTCTAACCCAAGCACGAGTCACATTTTAGAACCTATACTTTTGTTAATTCGCTATTTAAAACATGTACTACGTCATTACTAGCTCACAACTACAATCCATTCAATATTTTCCTTTCATGTGTCTTTTGCAGACACGTTATAACAGAAACAGAGTAGCAGTTTTTAATGCAATAATTATTTTAAAAATTATTTAGCTATTTAAATATGAAAACTGAAATAAAAGATACGAAATATTATCGTCATTCGTTTATTTAACTTGGTTGTACATAAAAAAATGGGAAATACCAAAAAATACAGTCTCGTGCGTCAATGTTGCTTAGAGAGCTTCAAATCCTAACAACGATTAATCACAAAACTGTCTAAGTAAACTTGAAGTAGATCGTTAGGGACTCCAAATAATATGATTGAGAGATTACATTTGTTATCAAATAATGATTTGTCTATTTGTATCCACTGATAAAAATGTCATAAAAGTGAAGTTAATATTAAAGTGGTGCACACGTTTTGATTCTTCAAGAAACCACAAACTCGACAAGATGCTGCGTGTGAGCATTGTATTGTGCCTGGCTGCGGCCTGCCTCGGTAAGTCAAGTCACGTGTGAGCATTGTATTGTGTCTGGCTGCGGCCTGCCTCGGTAAGTCAAGTCACGTGTGAGCATTGTATTGTGCCTGGCTGCGGCCTGCCTCGGTAAGTCAAGTCACGTGTGAGCATTGTATTGTGCCTGGCTGCGGCCTGCCTCGGTAAGTCAAGTCACGTGTGAGCATTGTATTGTGCCTGGCTGTGGCCTGCCTCGGTAAGTCAAGTCACGTGTGAGCATTGTATTGTGCCTGGCTGCGGCCTGCCTCGGTAAGTCAAGTCACGTGTGAGCATTGTATTGTGCCTGGCTGCGGCCTGCCTCGGTAAGTCAAGTCACGTGTGAGCATTGTATTGTGCCTGGCTGCGGCCTGCCTCAGTAAGTCAAGTCACGTGTGAGCATTGTATTGTGCCTGGCTGCGGCCTGCCTCGGTAAGTCAAGTCATATGTGAGCATTGTATTGTGCCGGGCTGCGGCCTGCCTCGGTAAGTCAAGTCACATGTGAGCATTGTATTGTGCCTGGCTGCGGCCTGCCTCGGTAAGTCAAGTCACGTGTGAGCATTGTATTGTGCCTGGCTGCGGCCTGCCTCGGTAAGTCAAGTCATATGTGAGCATTGTATTGTGCCTGGCTGTGGCCTGCCTCGGTAAGTCAAGTCACGTGTGAGCATTGTATTGTGCCTGGCTGCGGCCTGCCTCGGTAAGTCAAGTCACGTGTGAGCATTGTATTGTGCCTGGCTGCGGCCTGCCTCGGTAAGTCAAGTCACGTGTGAGCATTGTATTGTGCCTGGCTACGGCCTGCCTCGGTAAGTCAAGTCACGTGTGAGCATTGTATTGTGCCTGGCTGTGGCCTGCCTCGGTAAGTCAAGTCACGTGTGAGCATTGTATTGTGCCTGGCTGTGGCCTGCCTCGGTAAGTCAAGTCACGTGTGAGCATTGTATTGTGCCTGGCTGCGGCCTGCCTCGGTAAGTCAAGTCACATGTGAGCATTGTATTGTGCCTGGCTGCGGCCTGCCTCGGTAAGTCAAGTCACGTGTGAGCATTGTATTGTGTCTGGCTGCGGCCTGCCTCGGTAAGTCAAGTCACGTGTGAGCATTGTATTGTGCCTGGCTGTGGCCTGCCTCGGTAAGTCAAGTCACGTGTGAGCATTGTATTGTGCCTGGCTGCGGCCTGCCTCGGTAAGTCAAGTCACATGTGAGCATTGTATTGTGTCTGGCTGCGGCCTGCCTCGGTAAGTCAAGTCTCATGTGAGCATTGTATTGTGCCTGGCTGTGGCCTGCCTCGGTAAGTCAAGTCACGTGTGAGCATTGTATTGTGCCTGGCTGTGGCCTGCCTCGGTAAGTCAAGTCACGTGTGAGCATTGTATTGTGCCTGGCTGCGGCCTGCCTCGGTAAGTCAAGTCACGTGTGAGCATTGTATTGTGCCTGGCTGCGGCCTGCCTCGGTAAGTCAAGTAATTTTGAACTTGTTATACACTTTGTAACCAACGGATTCTGAATTGCTATTTCTGTCAGGTGGCCGAGTTACCAGAACCAGACCTATGCTGGATGATCGGATTGTTGGAGGAGCTGAAGTCAACATCACTGAAATCCCCTGGCAGGTAAAGAAATCTTCCCTTCATCAGTGGCCAGGGACATGACATGATATTTATCCCTTTCAGACCCAGGCAAAAAAAAATCGCAGATTTTTGGATTTTTTTTTCCTGCCAGATGATTAAGTTTTAAGAGTTGTGACACATCCAAAAAGATTGTTTAGTTCATATACATCGATAATCAACAGTTGAGTTGTTAGATTTTCTACACAGATACACAGATGAGTAGTGAGAGCGGTCTTGAAAAGTTTTTCAATCGAATTTTTTTCAATATCTTTTACCAATGTAATTGTTGATAAAATAAGACTTTGTACGAGTCTTCAGACTTGTTCAATAAAAATAATACCAAAGCTTGGAATGGTGTACTAGTTTTATTTGTCCTACTAGTGCCATATTTTTTACTAATTTTCAGGCACTAAACGTCTGTAGGACAAAATAAAACTAATACACCATTCCAAGCCATGAAATTATTTTCATTGAACTGTTCTGAAGACTCGTACATAGCCGTATTTTATCAACAATAACATCCTAAAAGATATTGATCAATATCGATTAAAAAACTCTTCACAGTCAAACTCACTACTCATCCCCTCTAACGCTGCGAACGGTGTTGTCATTGGTTCTAGCTGTCGTTCACCTGGCTCGGCTACCACGCGTGTGGGGCCTCCATCATCAGCAACGACTGGGCTCTCACTGCTGCGCACTGCTGCGCTGGATATCCCATCACTGACTTCGAGCTGCGCGCGGGCAGCTCGATCCGCGACGCAGGAGGTTCGCTGCACGAGCTCGCAGAGATGATCGTACATGAGATGTACGACGACTTCCTGTTGGACTATGACTACACACTCTTGAGGGTAACGTTTATCTTATTCTCGACAAGAACAGGCTTACATAATGTCGACATCTTGTGCCGAAGTAGAGTTGGTTTTAAATGTTCAAAATAAAGTAAGCTTTTAAATATGTTTAACAATAAGATATCCAAGGTATAAACACAGAAGTAGAAAGATCTATACCGATGTATGTTTGACATTTTTCAAAGAGTACAGAACGAAAGAATTCTTGATCCTCATTTCAGTCTTCTTGACACCTCTTTTAGAAAGATGTGATCAAAACAAGTGCAATCTGTCAGACACGTCTAGTTTCGCAAGAGAAGGAATCTTCCATCATCCAATCTATGAAAAGTATGCAATTATTCTCTCTGTGCAGGTGGCGACGCCGTTTGTCTACGGACCTGGCATTGCTCCCATAGCTCTTCCTGCTCAAGGACAAGACACGGATGCTGGAGTCCTGTCAAGGATCTCTGGATGGGGAACAACTTCGGTCAGTACATCACTCGAAAGAGAGCAATATATCAAAATAGAAAGATTCTAATCGAAATGAATATGCTTTGTTGTCACTGTTTTTGAGATCAGTAAGTACGGAATAGACAAAGAGTTCACCCAAGGAAGGAAGAATAATATGTTACCCTAACTTTCACCATCAAAGGAAAGATTAGGCTAGGGAAAGATTAGAAGATCACTGGATCAGAATAACCTTACACAATCTTTCAACTCACTCAAATGTCTTTTGGTTATATGGAACTTATTTCTCTCTGTTCTCCTTATGAGAAAGCAAATCCTCGTAAGGAAGAGGAGGCACTTTGAGTGAGGCCATTTGAGTTTGAGTGATTTGAAGACGCTACCATTGCCCATTCCTGAGGATTTATTGAGAGTGTGCACCTGCTTGCAGGATAATCTATAATATTAAACAGCTGAACTGCAATTAGTGATGTGTGTAATTTTCAGTACGAGGGAGAGCTATCTGATGTACTGCTCGAAGTGTATCTTCCAGTCAGCACCATCCAGTACTGTCAGGATTACTGGAGTGTGGAGTGGGTGACTCCCAGGATGATCTGCGCTGGAGAACCCGCTGGAGGCATCGACTCCTGTCAGGTAATCCTTCACATCCTTGACGATGTATGACGTCACATTTATTGTATTTATTGTTTTTCCGGGGGGGGGGGGGGAAGGGGGCTTAACGTCGTACTGTTCTGCAGCGAGGATAATGGCGACGGATGAATGATTATGATGATGATTGGGAGATGATGGTGAAGAGTAGGTAAGGATAGAAAGTGGGAAGGAGGCGGTCGTGGCCTATTAGTATTAGTACCTTCCCAGCATTTGCCTGACGACTGAGGGAATACCACGAAAAAAACCCAGTCAGGAAGGACGGCCGCGGAAATCGAACCCGGGCCTCCGGAATACAAGTTCAGTGCGTTACCACTCAGCCATACCTGTTCCGTGACGTCACATATTGTTATCTAACACGTGTTTATGTCACAGGGTGACTCGGGCGGCCCCATGGTGGTGGACAATGAGCTGGTTGGAATGACGTCACATATTGTTATCTAACACGTGTTTATGTCACAGGGTGACTCGGGCGGTCCCATGGTGGTGGACAATGAGCTGGTTGGAATGACGTCATGGGGTGAAGGATGCGCGTGGCCAGACACTCCTGGAGTCTACGCGAGAGTTTCCGCTGCCAGAGACTGGATCACGGCCAACTCTGGAGTCTGAGACAATGATACGTGTAATCAAATCTGTTTAATTAAACAATAAAATCAGTTGAATGCAGTCGTGAATTTTTACTTTCAAACTGAAATACAGTTGGAGTACCAAGCTGGATGGCTCTCGTGCATAATATCTTGACTCTTCGATACTTTGCTTGGAATAAAGATCTTCCCCTAACTCTATGTGGTTACCACGTGAATTGTATTATCACTTGGTATTATCACTTGGTTCAAGAACTGGATGTTATATAATTTGGAAATTACATATTTAATGCTCGTTCTATTTGGTGTAATTAATTCTACTTTGAAGAGTTAAGATAGGTATTTTTATTATTGGTTGGTATCGTCGTTGGTTTATCACCACACAAAACAATTGTTCCTATTTCACCAAAATCCTATATCTTATTCTATTTATAAATCCTATTTTTATGATTATAATATTGAATAAAATGTGCAAATTTTACAAATAAATAGTTGAGTTAACGTATCTACGAGCTTGTCAATGCTACAAGTATTAAAATCAATGTACCTAAACAATTATTAAAATTGAACCTGCAGCGCGATTGTGTAGCATCGTCCATCTCCTAGATGCTGAGTGTGTAAATCACTTTAGAGATGGAGTACTACACCTCTAGCCAGAGTTAGACGGACTACATCTCTAAAGTGATTTACACACTCAGCATCTAGGAGATGGACGATGGACGAGATTAGACGATACTCGTCTAACTCGGATGTTAAGCTTATACAATCGCGCTACTGGAACTAAAGTGATTCCGAGTCGCACAAGATTTTAATTTCTGGGCAAATATTGGAAGCAAATGTTAATAGATGAGCGATGAAAAGGGAAATCAACTTATTTTGGAAAGTCAAAAGAAAATACGGACCGATTCAGATTAATTAAAAATATGTTATAGAATGCATTACAAAAGAAACCCCCATTGGTGTGAATCTCGTGGTACGTAAGCACCGTTACTAGGAAAAAGCTCAGGATAACGCGTTGATAACCGAGCACGGGAACGTGCAAATTCTCAAAACCGGAATTGCGTACAGTCAGGGAAACTAGATGGTACATACTCTGCCTCTCTCTGACCCATAACATCAACATGTTTTTATATGGAGCAGAGAGAGATAGAGTATGAACCATCTAGTTTCCTTGACTATACACAACGCACAACGCACGGGAAACATTTACATCCATATTGAATTGAAATATGCTCCACTCAATCAAAATAAAAGTATATGATTTCCATTGAAGCGTGAAAATAGCATCTAAACACTGGTACCTAAAGCATATCAGATTCAGTTGCAGTGGAAAAACAGTTATTTCGATACTTCACTTCAGACAAAAATGGCATTTAGTGGATACTTTCTTAGCTGATTGGGATGAACTTTTGTAAAATAAAAATATGAGTTTGATCAGATATATCGAAGACCATTTTCATTTTGTAACCTATCATGAGATACATATTCATTTAAATTTTAACCAATGAACGGATTTCAAAAAAATTAGGGTCTGCAAACAGAAAAGGTGGTGCGAACATGTGTGCAAAATTTCAGATCGATCGGTGAAATCAGTCTAGAATAAGTGAACATTAAGATGTCTGGTTCGTCCGGCCAGGTAGCTCTGATGGTAGGGCTCTCGCCCGGCAAGTAAGAGGTCCCTGGTTCGAGCCCCGGTTCGGCCGGATATTTTTTACAACGCACCTCATGACCTCCGGACTCTGCAAGTTTTCCATAAAAACCCAGTTTCTCACTCCATAGCCGTGATTATGGTACTTTTCGATATTTTTCTTTTGATAGCTCTTTCAAAACTCTTAAAATTTTTATTTTGTAAATACTTGACCGATTGGGTAGGAGACGTGATCACATAAGAGATAATGTTGTTCACAATGCAAAATTTCAATTAAATCTGATTTTCATTTTCATTTTTTTCATTTTTCATTTACCTAGATTTTCAATCAATTGTAAGATATACCGCATGTATTACAGGCATTTTAAATTTTAACCATTTGGATGATTTGGCGGAAACTTCGTACTTTGACAAACTATTGCACCTTCCAAAATTTCAAATTAATCGGATCAACCAATGAGTTTTTAAAATTTGAACTAATCTACGGATTTAGAAAGAAAATTGGTCTGCAAACCCTAGTCCTTACTTGTGTGCAAAATTTCACCTCGATCGGTGAAACGGTGTGACCTGTATAAGAAGGGACAGAAAAAATAGGTACGTTGCAAAATGTCGAAAGAATAATATACGATATTATCATAAGATATATTTTCTGAGTTCATAGTTAATTTTTTACATATTTGTCACCAAACCCCTAATTTCTAAACAAATTGGATAGATTAGGTTTCAAATGAATTGTTGTGCTGCAATTTTGAAACTACTTTTGACGTCAATATCTCGTGTCTTGAAAACCAATCACAAAACTGTCAAAAAATCTTGAGCTTTGCATGATAGGTACTCCACACAATATGATTGAGTGATTAAAATATTTGTCAAATGATTGACTATTTTGTTATCAAATAATGATGGGCTATTTTTATGCCTTGATAAAACTTGTTGAAGTAGTATTAGTACCTACTGAAGCGGTCTCAAGTGTTGATTGTTGAACTAAACTCATACGCGGACAAGATGCTACGTCTGACCATTGTCTTATGTCTGGTTGCTGCCTGCTTCGGTAAGTCAAATCAAGTAAAACATGTTGTAACATTTGATATTGTGCTCCCAATTGGACATTGAATTCCAACATATTATATTTCCATCAGGCGGCCGTGTCATCAGGAACAGACCTGCGCGTCTGGATGGCAGGATTGTTGGAGGCACCGAAGTGAACATCACTGAAATCCCCTGGCAGGTAAAGACATGATCTTCTCTCTTTCTGAAGACAGACTTGAATGATCTAAGTGTGTGATTGAGAGAGCGTCTCCTTTTCACTCTTTTGGTACGGAACTCTGTTTTTTGTTCGTTTGTCATTCTTCGCACCACATCTCCGATCGAGCTAAAAACACAATATGTATAATGGACCATCTCTCGGGTTTGCAGAAACATTTTTTTAATCCATTGTTGGTTCATTTTTTTAATACTTATGATTAGTCGTTCCGATCGAATTTAAATTTTTATGTTATCATTAATAAATTACAGCAATTTTCTCACAATAAATCAAGTATTTGCGGGGTAAAGGTCCTGACATAAAATCAGCATAGTGGACACTCTGCAACCTTTATCAACATTATTCATCAAAAAGTGGAATGTTATCAGTTGATCGTGAGGTAATCCGGTCGGATCACTTGTGGAGAGGCGGGAGGGGGTACTTTTTGTCATAAATGTCTTGAGTGAAACCCTTTCTGTTTTTTCTTCTCACCCAGTTGCGAACCCCTGCAGAAATAGATTTTATTAAAACACGTCATACAAGTTATCAAATGCCTTTGCTTTGGCTGTGGGGAAAGAGGAGTCATGACTTTTGCCCCGGTACAAAATGTATCATTTAACTATTTATAATTAATTCCAAGTAAACAAAACAATAATTAAACAAGTTAATTAATATGTATCAAAGAAGAAGATTTAATGAACATAATTGAGGATAGTGATAATAATAATATAATTCTGAACAATAAATACTTTTCCCTGGCCGAGTCAACAAAATAAAAGCATCAAAATCTCTTCATTTCTGCATAAAAACCACTGGCTTCACTTCAGGAGCCCAAAAATGTACCCACAGCTCCATCTATGTGTCCCCTCAGTACCTAATTTTTCAGGATGACCAACTTAAATATAGTTGGCAGGTTATATGAAAAAAGGACTCTTAAGGCCGATGCACAATAGACGCGGACGGACTACGCGGACGGACGACGGAGACGGATACAATGTTAAAGTCGTCGTCCGTCCGCGTCCGATTGTGAACAGTCAGAGTGAATATGTCATAACCTAAACATCGTATCCGTCTCCGTCGTCCGTCCGCGTCGTCCGTCTACGTCAATTGTGCATCGGCCTTTATGCCCCGGACTACTCAATACTGTTTGAAAAGACCTCAATAAATTGAAGTCTCCTAAACGATGAAAATGTCATCTTTGTGGTAGCTATCGTTCATCTGGCAAGGGTCGCATGCTTGCGGTGCCTCCATCATCAGCGACGAATGGGCGATATCGGCTGCGCACTGTTGCGACGGATTCAACATCAGACAATTCCAGCTGCGTTCGGGCAGCTCGATCCGCAATGTCGGAGGCACTGTGCACGACCTCACAGAGATGATCGTCCACGAGCTGTACGACGACTTCCTGTTTGACTATGACTTCACGCTCTTGAAGGTAATAAAATACAATAATTGAGCGAGCAAAGCGAGCGACTCCTTTTTTGTCTGGGGCTTAACGTCGTACTGTTCTGCAGCGAGGCTAATGGCGACGGATGAATGATTATGATAGTGATTGGGAGATGATGGTGAAGAGTTGGTAAGGATGGGAGGTGGGAGGGAGGAGGTCGTGGCCTATTAGTAGGGTACCTTCCCAGCATTTGCCTGTCGACTGAGGGAATACCATGAAAAAACCCTAGTCAGGACGGACGGCCATGGGAATCGAACCCGGGCCTCCGGAATACAAGTTCAGAGCGTTACCACTCAGCCAACCTGCTCAGCGACTCCTTTTGGCTCTTTTGGCACGGACCTCTGTTTTTTCTGTTATTGAGGCTCCTACCTCGGCTCCTACAGGTCACAGTTTTTCTTCGATCGAGCTGAAATTTTGCACACGTGTACGGACAATATTTGGGCGTTGCAGACCCTAATTCTTTTGAAATCCGTTAATTGGTTAAAATAACATAAATATATCTTTCGATTGGTTGTTCCGATCAATTTGAAATTTTGACAAGTCATTACGACCAACATTGTCCCCAATCTTACAAAGTTTCAGCCAAATCTACCCATTGGTTAAAATTAAAACCCATCTTTCCCGTGATTTTTTAAATTTAAACTAGTACTGATTGACTGATCAACTTAGAACTTCGCATGGCCATTGGTACCAGCATTTTAGGTATTTTTTGCCAATTTTCAGTCTAATCTGTCATTATTGACAAAAGTTCATTTAAAGATATTTTATTCTATAATCTTGCAATAGAATAAAAATCCAGCCAAAGCCAAAGTTCTTTTGTAATATTATCCCTCCCCCTTGCAAATTTAGTTCCTACGCGCCTGAAGCCAGACTACCTATGTCGCGCAGCAGTACCGCGGCGCTGCTTGGGGGAGGGGGGTGACATTACATAAAAGTGGCAGGCAGACGACTAATTCTATGCAAACCTAAGCGTAATCTTTGAAAAGCCGTTAGTTGGTATTTTACTTCTTTTGCCAGTACGAGAAGGGGCCAAAGATTTTCATCTTGTACGAACAGTCTATAGTGAAAAGTATGAGTATTATTCTCTCTGTGCAGGTGGCGACGCCGTTTGTCTACGGACCTGGAGTTGCTCCCATCGCCCTTCCTGCTCAAGGTCAAGATACTGAAGCTGGAGTCCTGTCAAGGATCTCTGGATGGGGAGCAACATCGGTCAGTATACATCATTTGAAAGAGAGCACTGTCAAGATAATAAATCAAAATGATTGTTGAGCGAGCGTCACAACCGTACTCTTATGGCACTCTCTCTGTGTGTGTTTTTTTTTTTTTTTTTTTTTTTTTGTCCGCACAGCCCAGGTTAAACCGCACATTCAATCGATCTGAAACTTTGCACATATGCTAACGTAATCTATGCGGTCCCTGGGATCGTTTTTGAACGGGTTCCTGTGATTGGTTCAAGTTTAAAAAAAATTATCGTTCGATTGGTTGCTCCGATTAATTTGAAATGTAGCAAAGTCATTGCAACCAACATTGTACCCAATCATAAAAAATTTCAGCCAAATCCTCCCATTGGTTAAAATTTAAAAAAATCTTTCATATGATTTTTGAAATTTAAACTAAAGTGCGTCTCAACTAATCGTGATACCCAGGTATATTCGCAAATATCTGCGTCTCGACCCATCCCGACCCTTCCCGACCACGGGCTTCTATTCAAGCGCTCGATTGCCAAGAATGAGCTGTTAACCCGTCCATTCATGCGCTTCATTAGACAATATGGATTCTTAAGATGTTTAGGGAATTGAGATTTTGATACTTTTGAATGCAAAAATGAATGTCTAATTGAACATAGATGAAAATAATTTTTTATTTTTCAAAATCGGGTCATATTTGGCCGAAACAGATCGCACGCATAAAATATAAATTACAAATTATTTTGGCCAAATATGAACCGATTTTGAAAAATAAAAATGATTTTCATCTATGTTCAATTTGACATTCATTTTTGCCGTTAAAAGTATCAAAATCTCAATTCCCTAAACATCTTAAGAATCCATATTGTATAATGAAGCGCATGAATGAACGGATTAACAGCTCATTCTTGGCAATCGAGCGTTTGAATAGAAGCCCGTGCTCGGGAAGGGTCGGGATGGGTCGAGACGCAGATATTTGCGAATATACCTGAGTATCACGATTAGTTGAGACGCACTTTAGAACCGATTGAGCGATCAACTTAAAACTTCACGTGGTCATTTGTACCAACATTATCTGTATTTTTGACAATTTTTAGACTTATCTGTGATTAAATCCAAGCGTTATTGACATTTTACGGACATTTTGCGTGTTGGCTGTCAAATTACTCAAAAATGTTGATCACGGCTACTTCGACTCTTTATAGTTCCAAGGTAGTTAGAGCAACTTTCAAACGTATGAAACTGATATGACCGTTCAACAGATCGTCTAATATTGTGTAAGTACACACACTTTTATCATATGAGTGGTCACTGGTCCCAGGTATATTTTTTTAAAAATAGATCCTATGATTTTTGAATATTAACAAGGAACATTTTAATTATAAAGGTTCAGTCGATCAACTTAAACCTTGACATGGTTATTGGGACTAATACTTCAGGAATATTTGGAGATTTTTATACCTACAAGTCCAACGAATTTCAAAAATTATTGGTTTTTAATGATATTTTCGATATACATAATTTCGGTTCGAGGTGTTGCGCGTGTACGTGCTCGCTCATCAACGCGTTACACAGAGCGTTTTCCTAGTTGTAAATAACAGACTTCAGATCAGTGTATGGAATATCTAGTGGAGTAGTCGCTGCACGCCAGCCAAGTCGTACAACGCCCACTCTCAACGTACAAGTAGGATATCACAACTTTTCAGTGTTGAGGTTTTAGATTTCAATTACTTTTTTCTTTAGTTGAAGAGAGTTGGCTGGTATAATTGAGCGAGCGTCACCATCGGTACTCTTATGGCACTTTCTCTGTGTGTTTTTTTGTTCGTTTGTTTGTTTGTTTGTTTGTTTGTTTTGTCCGCACAGCCCAGGTTAAACCGCACATTCAATCGATCTGAAACTTTGCACATATGCTAACGTAATCTATGCGGTCCCTGGGATCGTTTTTGAACGGGCTCATGTGATTGGTTCAAGTTTAAAAAAAATTATCTTTCGATTGGTTGCTGCGATCAATTTGAAATTAGCAAAGTCATTGCAACCAACATTGTACCCAATCATTTAAAGTTTAAGCCAAATCCTCCCATTCGTTAAAATTTAAAAAAATCTTTTATATGATTTTTGAAATTTTAACTAGAACCGATTGAGCGATCAACTTAAAACTTCGCGTGGTCATTGGTACCAACATTATCTGTATTTTTGACAATTTTCAGACTTATCTGTGTTTAAATCCAAAAGTTATTGACATTTTACGGACATTTTGCGTGTTTGCTGTCAAATTACTCAAAAATGTTGATCACGGCTACTTCGATTCTTTATAGTTCCAAGGTAGTTAGAGCAACTTTCAAACGTATGAAACTGATATGACCGTTCAACAGATCGTCTAATATTGTGTAAGTACTCACACTTTTATCATATAAGTGGTCCCAGGTAATTTTTTTAAAATAGATCCTATGGATTAATCGATTAACTTAAACCTTTGCATGGTTATTGGGACTAATACTTCAGGAATATGTGGAGATTTTTATACCTACAAGTTTGACGAATTTCAAGAATTATTGGCTTTTAATGATATTTTCGATAGACATAATTTCGGTTCGAGGTGTTGCGCGTGTTCGTGCTCGCTCATCAACGCGTTACACCGAGCGTTTTCCTAGTTTACACACACAGAGCGTGTTTTATGGGTTGAGACTACATGTTCATCCAAAGTACCAAAAATAATATGTAAAAGGTATTAACCTTACACCATCCAAGGCGATATTTTTTTGTGTGTGTGGGGGGGGGGGGGGGAGCTATTTTTTGGAAACATTTTTTTTTTATATATAAAAATAGCGATCGATAGAAACATAGTCAAGTTTTCACCAGACCCTATTTTACATGTTTCTTAATTCTTCTTTTCAGTACGAAGGACCGTTGTCTGACCAGCTACTGGAAGTGTATCTGCCAGTCTCCACTCTGGAATACTGTCAGGCTTATTGGAGCGTGGAGTATGTGACTCCCCGGATGATTTGTGCTGGAGAGCCCGCTGGAGGCATCGACTCCTGTCAGGTAATCCTTCACAATGTATAACGTCACATCCTTCACGATGTATGACGTCACATCCTACACGATGTATGATGTCACATGGGGTCATACCTTCATTGTATATTTTGGAATGTACATTGGCCAAATTAAAAACGCTATCCGAAAGAAACAGATTGCATGAAAAAGATTTGATGGCATCATCACTATCAGAAGAAGTCCATGCTAACTCGTCATCTAACTCTAGTAGGCGAGCTGTTATTTCATTGATAACCAATTACAATGATAGATTGTCAAGGAACCTGATCAGCAGTCAATCCGATTCGTTTAAATACCGTTTTCACTTTGGTCAAGTGTCTATCAATACAAAACTTCGCCTACACATCCCTCTAGAGGTGGTTTACATACGACAATTAATAAATTGTGCTGCAGAATTAGACCCACCGAGATATTAAGAGTATGTATACACTTGGCACAACAAAACTGATCGTTCAATAAATCTGATTGACTGAAAAATGTTAGATCGCACCATCAGAAGTCAATCTAAGCGATCTCCTTGTCTCTCTCTATAGTAGGTGACCTCACATTTCAATGATAATAACAAGCTTTGATTGGTATGGACATGACCAGCAGTCATCAAATTTGTTTACCGATTAATTTTTGTTCTGCCGAGTGCCGAGTGTATACCTTATTGTCATCACTTATCATCTAACATACGTGTTTATGTCACAGGGTGACTCGGGCGGTCCTATGGTGGTTAACAACGAAATAGTTGGGTTGACTTCTTGGGGAGAGGGATGCGCGTGGCCAGACACTCCTGGAGTCTACGCAAGAGTGTCCAGTGTCAGGGACTGGATCACGACCAACTCTGGAGTCTAAGTCAATCAATGTAGTCACAAGATCAATGGTGAAATAAAATCAATTCCGCTTAAAAGTTAACGTGTGTATTATTTAGGGACCATACTTGGAATTGCAATATTAGACTAAAAAATTGCGAAGTTGCGGGGATAGACACATCATGAGTTTCAACAAAATTATTCTTGAAGGTAATTATGGGAATCTGTGCACGATGAATTTTCAAGTATCTATCACTTATTCCACAATTGTTATTCTAATATTGCGAATCCAAATTTGGGCACCCTAACCCCCCAAATATGTAGGTGTAAACGTGTAAATGTATAAATTACACATTTTATACCTATGCACTGTAGCCTATGATGATAAGATCTATAGTTTTTCCAAGTGGTGACATTTTTACAGTTTTATCAACATGTTGTACAAAAACAAAAACTTGTAAATAGACTGCCAAGCACCTTTCCCCCTAAAAGGATTGAGATCTAAAAGAAGGGCGCAGCAATTTAGTGGAGCGGTCGCTCCACCCAGCCAAGTCGTACCGTACACTCACACTCACTCAACATACCGTAAATGCCTAATAAACTGAGGAGCAGACCAAACACTTTTACTGTAAGCAACAACATGGCATTTTCGGCCTACTGGATCTAAAAATTCTAAAATCTCACATTGTTGCGGAATATCTTAATTTCGAGCTATGGCCCACCCCACCCCCTTTACCAAATTTGGGAACAACAGGTTATGTCATTTGCGAGCTAGAGGGCCGTGAAAACAGTAAAATTACACCCCTTTTAAAAGCAATCTTCTTCTTCTTCAGATATCAGGAAACACTGTTGACAGGGCCACAGCCTAAACTGGTTAACCGATCGATCTGAAATTTTTACCACATGTGCACTTTTGGCGTCTGATGATACCTTGTTCTTACGAATTTTTTGTGCCGCCATTTTGAAACCGGAAGTGACGTCATATCTCGAAAATGGCTGTACCGATCGGAACGAAATTTGCGCCAATCGATTCAGACGGTCATCTATATGAAATATCAATAGTTGAAATAGATATGCACTATTATCAAAACCGGAAATGACGTAATAAATATGCCAAATCTGACTAAAATCATCTCTTATAACAATAACTACATATTCAGAAGGCTTATAATGTTACATAACATTTATAGATAAAAAAATTTAGGTGGCAGTGATGTCAGCCGCCATTTTGAAAACCTGAAGTGATGCGATAACTCGAGAACGGCTGGACCGATTGGAACGATGCTTTCGCAATTCATCATGGAATACAGAGTTGGGTAAGTTACTTGTAAAAAGGAACTAGTTACTCTGTAAGTTACCTGATCTCCAAAGGAACTAAGTTACTTGGTAAGTTACTTCATTTGAAAAGTAACTGAGTTACTTTTAAGTTACTTTAAAGTTACTTTTCGGATATTTTTTCGACAAAAAACAAACGTGATTGAACTCCGCCGAGAAAGCAATTTTATTATTTGTATTTACTCACAGTCATCGTGCTCACAGTCAAAAAAATAAATTTAAATTGCACTCGCGGTAACTGGAAAATTTATTGCATGCACCTCGTTCTCTTCACTTCTTTCAATGGTCCATCCATGTGACAATCGCTTTGATTTGTGAAAGACTGCATCTGATTGGGTATAGGTACATTTTATGTAAAAACGACCCTTATTGGCTAGTAATGAATGACGTCATACTTGTTTTCACTTTGGATTGGTATGATTCTCGGAAAAATTTGCTGCTGCACCTGCAAGCATCCCCCAGCCCAACTACCTGCTAATGACATGTGGAAGGAAATAGATCAATGGGAAGGAAGGACACACATTTCATTTCCTGTGATTTGTTGTCTGGGTTTATGATTTTCTCTCAAGAGATAGATAGGGAGTTTGTAGACTGTGAAAATATTATATTTTTGTCAAATTATTTCACCTAAAAGTAACTTTTAAAGTAACGAAAATTAAGTTACAAGTTCCTGTAAAATTGTAACTTAGTTACTCACAAAGTTACTGAGGATGAAAAGTAACTAGTTACCCCAAAAGTTACCTTAAAAGTAACTAGTTACCAGTAACTAGTTACTTTCGTTAAGTTACTACCCAACTCTGATGGAATATAATTTTAAGCTTACATTTAGCACCAAACACAATTATTTTCCTTAGAAACCAAATCACAAAGGCGTATTTTTTATAGGAATTATAGTCATTGGTGACACAATATATGTTACAAGTTGTAAGAATAAACTGAAAAAAGGAGTGATATCCCCATAAAAAAACACTCCGTGTAAAAATACCAGCCAAGTCTCTTCAAATAAAAAAAGTAGAAGAAATCTTACAATTCAACACTGAAAAGTAGTGATATCAAAAAATGGCCAAGTCAAAACTTTTCAAAAAATACTTGGCGCATCGTTTCTTAGGAGATTATAGATATATTTTATGTATAGATTAGTATACTTGATTTCCGGTTTACTTCTTTACTATTTATATGCACGATGCGCCAAGTATTTTTTGAAAAGTTTTGACTTGGCCATTTTTTGATATCACTACTTTTCAGTGTTGAATTTTAAGATTTCTTCTACTTTTTTTATTTGAAGAGACTTGGCTGGTATTTTTACACGGAGTGTTTTTTATGGGTAATAGTCCAGTAATTGTGTGATTGTACCCACCACTAATTGCAACAGAAGGTTTCAATACATGAATCGATTCAGAAAAATGTCCTCTACAACATATCCAAAATCGACCAAAATCGCTGTACGGAAAAAGGGTTTTAATTACTTTTTAAGTTAATTTCCCATGTTAATTCCATCTTGCAAAAAAAACTTTTTTTTATGTAACTCCGATTTTGACGAAACTTGGCAGAATTGTTCACCATCCTAAATGAACACAAATAGCTCTCTGAGCGTTTTCCTCTAAGTCTCATCGTTCGGGAAATATGGCCCATTGAAAAGTCATGTTTTCGAAGATTTAAGTCACTTTGAGTTTAATTTGACGTTTTGCGAGGTCCATATTTCCCAAACGATGAGATTTAGAGAAAAACACTCGGAGAGCAATTTGTGTTCATTTAGGATGGTGAACAATTCTGCCAAGTTTCGTCAAAATCGGAGTTACATGAAAGATTTTTTTTGCAAGATGGAATTAACATGGGAAATTAACTTAAAAAGTCATTAATACCCTTTTTCCGTACAGCGATTTCGGTCGATTTTGGATATGTTATAGAGGACACTTTTCTGAATCGATTCATGTATTGAAACCTTCTGTTGCAATTAGTGGTGGGTTATGCTGATTTTTTCACTAGATTACTGGACTATAATATATAGGTGAAACATTTTCGCACTTAAAATTCGTGAAATCATTTCGCCCAGTTACTGCCGCCAAGCACAACACTATAAGCCTAATGTTGTGTCCCAATTTGAAGAATTAAATCTATGTAAACCATCATTGTAAACTTTAACAAAATTATAAAAATTAAAAACAACTTAAAAAATAAATTTAAAATTGAAATTAAAAAAATTTAAAATAAAGCTTGGCGCATTGTGTCAAGAAGAAGGCAACATAAGAAAGAAGATGACGATAAAGGAGCCGAAGAAAGACAGAAAGTAGGAAGACGGTAGAGCTACCCCCCATTATCTTCTAATCTAGACATGAGTGAATTCAACATTGCATGCAAGTCACTTACATGTCAATCGTAACGAGTTCAGTCAAGTTATAATTTATAAATCACATCGCGAAATAACAGAAATTGATGCTTACCTCATTGTCAACAATCAAATACAATAGACAACATCATAAATTATCTAGTTAGCTCTGCTTTTCAAAAATTTTCATATGCAG
The DNA here is from genome assembly GCA_934045905.1 of Leuctra nigra. NCBI lineage: Eukaryota > Metazoa > Arthropoda > Insecta > Plecoptera > Leuctridae > Leuctra > Leuctra nigra. Next base: position 22,319,247 of record OW203762.1, read on the forward strand.
TACCGTGATCCAAGTACCTATCACCGCGTAGAGAACATCTATCTTCACACTATTAAATTTAAGGTGAGATCAGATGGGCTTGAGACGTGAAACATGCTCCAATGCTAAATGGCCAGGTCTATAAAGTGGATTGGCTGCGGCTACCAGCCGTTCGCAGCGCTCTCTAAGCACCATGGTTGGTGTTAGAAAATCGAACTAATCTGAATTTTAGCGGGTTAATTCAAAATCAAATGTATAAATTAGAACTTAAACAACTTGGATAACGATCAGATGAAATTAAAAGGGTTGATATCAGTGTAAAAATGTGTTTAGTTTATTGATTGTAATAATTAACATGTAATACAAGCATTTTCACTTACTTATAATTCACCAAACAGCAAATAACCTAAAAGACGGCATTTGACAGCTCGCGCCATTGACTATCACTCAAGAAATAAAATGATTGCCTAGATTAGTTCCGGGATCGCCACCAGCGAACTTAGCGCTGCGATCGGCTAGGGTGCAGACTGACCAAGGGTCGATTTTATAGCATTTTTTTCTGCGTATTCAGACATGGGCAGTATCTAGATACTTGTATCTTAAGATACGTATCTTAGATACATTTGTATCTTGTATCTAGTATTTTAAATACATGAGCCAAATGTATCTGTATCTTGTATTTTAAATACCCATTTCTAAAGTATTTTGTATCTTTTTTGAAGATTTAAAATACAAGATACATATTTATGCGCCTAGAATTTCAAAGATAGCTTGATCTCTTGCTTGATTTCAAACAAGCATCAATGATACAAGTTGCCGTATTGAATCGATCAAGAAAATGTTAAGTATGTTGCCTTACAAATAGAAAAAATTAAAATCTAAATTAGAAAGTAAGTCCCTACATTTTTTACTGTTGGATGATATGCATGAGAATAAAAAAAGGATCTTTAAATGTATCTTTTTTGAAGTATCTAAAGATACTATCTTGTATCTTGTATTTTAAATACATCTCTAAAATGTATCTTGTATCTTGTATTTTAGATACCCAAATTAAAAGTATCAGTATCTTGTATTCCAAATACATTGAAACAGAGTATTTTGCCCATGTCTGTGCGTATTCCACCCGTAGTCCGTATTCACGGGAGCCAATGGTAGATCATTGAAGTGTTCACACCGTAAGCTTAATAGTGTGAAGATAGCTGTTCTCTACGCGGTGTATCTATTATGGCTATGATCCATTGTTGAAAAACCATAATAGATACTTGGATCTTGGTACTGCATATGAAATTTTTTGAAAAACAGAGCTAACTAGATAATTTATGATGTTGTCTATTCCCACAAATAAGTGATACGTGATGGAGCCACTTCTGGCAAGATGGCTACTATTAGGTCCATATATTAATTTGTTTGTTTTTACATTACGTGTTTCCATAAAGCAGTGAAAAAACAAAAAGCAAATGAAATTGATATTTAGTTATAAATTTACTTTTTTGACCATAACAAACAACTATATCAAATATTTGTATTTATATTTATGCAAATGCGCCCTTGATAGCCGCCATTTACCTAGTACCACAAAATCCACCAGAGGTCAGTTGTGTTCCTTATTTTCTCGAATTGGCAAATTTCATTACAGCACACATTCATCAAAATTCTTGTGAAAACGAAAAGCAGCATTTTGACCACGGCCTCCTTTATAAGTTTTGTTGTTTTGTTTGATTTTGATAGATTCGTCAACAAAAATGTGTGTTCAGAAGGCCACTGAGAAGGCCGTGAGAAAAACAATTACAACTGTCAAATGGTGATTTTTTTCTGTTTTAGTGTCGAATATTCTATAGATTCTATCACCTATTTGTGATCTAAAATCGATCATACTAAAAGCGTATGCTAAAAGGCATACTCAGGCATCAAATGCGTTTTAAATATGATATGTTGCTTCACATTATTATATTTATTTGTCACTTCTCAAAATGTACAAAACTGTATCAAAAGTTTATTCGCAATCATTCGCAATTTCATACGCAAAGTGTTTAATTTCGCTGAATCTGATAAAAAAAAAATTATGTGAGTCTTGATTCCACTTTGGGAACTAATACATATTTGTTTACATTTGACAGCCAATGAGAAATACAACATTGAACATTGAAGATCAACCCTTTTTTCCTATTTCTTTCACTCGTGACGGTAGGATTTGCGATCTCATCAAATGAGAATGGTCTTCTAGGGTTTTGTCACCGTGACAAGGAAGTTCTCATTTTATGTGATCGCACCCCAGTACGGATCTTCAGAACTGTTCAATTGATTAAGTTATTTCATAGCTCAGAATGGTTTATTAATTTGTATTATTTTGTCCTACAGAAGTGCCACAGTTTTATAAATTTAAGGGTAATAAGGGTAATGGTAATATTTTAGTATGTACATACCCTTTCGGTTTGTATACTTTTCCTCCGGGTTTCTCAAATACCTACTTTCGTTGATTATCCATCCCCCAGTTTTGTTTTCTTGTTTTTATTAAGCGAGCGGATCTACTTGACTCTTGCGGCACAATCTCTGTGTAAAAAAAATAAAAATTGTTGGTTCAACCCACGTTGCACCAGTCAACGGGCATTGAGAGAAGTATGCATTACAAAGTATCAAAAGTATCTTTTCGGTAAAAGCTTGTAAAAGATACTTGATACTATTTTGTTTTGAATATTAATTGATAATTGATACATTTGATACTGACTCCAAGAAAAGTATCAAGATATAGATATTGATAGTATCAAGTAACAAAGATACTATCAAAGATAGGTCACTACTTGTATCTTTGATAGTGCCCAGCCCATCTCTGGGCAATATATTAAATAATATGCAGTTACAAAATCAATTAATTTCAACTTCACAATTTATTTATATTATGTACGATATTTCGTCCATCATTCACAGAGCTACTTCAGGTAATAATGATAAAAAAACAAAGTCTGTTTGTATTAAAAATAAAGTTGGTAAAAGTTTAGCAAGGACCTCTGTTGTAATTCCATTGCCACCCTCTTAAATTTGGTCTGTGGCTCAATGGGGCTAAACAGGTAGATATTTCATACTTCAATGGGGTTGTTCACTGCCATTTGCTCTCACTCGCAGCGCTAGCGGCATTGGAGGTGTCTCTCTCTGATTGGTTGGTCTCTGAATCCAAAATCTCTGAATCAAACTCCCGCCAAGGTTTAAAAACCTTCCATTCCGCTAGATGCATTTTGATTGGCTCTCTCCCGGACGATTAGAACAGCAGCGCCATCTACAATCGTTTTGCGTGAACAACCCCATTGTTAATCTAGTGGAGCGGTCGCTCCACCCAGCCAAGTCGTACTATACACTCACACTCACTCAACATACCGTAAATGCCTAATAAACTGAGGAGCAGACCAAACACTTTTACTGTAAGCAACAACATGGCATTTTCGGCCTACTGGATCTCAAAATTGGGAAATCTCACATTGTTGCGAAATAACTTAATTTCGAGCTATGGCCCACCTGACAACATATACTAAATTTGGGAACAATAGGTAATGCCATTTGTGGGCTAGAGGGCCGTGAAAACAGTGAAATTACACCCCTTTTAAAACCTATCTTCATCTGATGATGATATCACGAAACACCGCAATCACCGCCACAGCCTAAACGGCTTAACCGATCGACTTGAAATTTTTACCACATGTGCACTTTTGTCGTCCGAGGTGCCTTTTTATAAAACCAACCGGAAGGCGCCATTTTGAAACCGGAAGTGACGTCATATCTCGAAAACGACTACACCGATCGGAATAAAACTATCGCCAAATGATTCAGACGGTCATCTTTATGGAATATCAATAGTCAAAATATACATTTACTATTACCGAAACCGGAAATGACGTCATAAAAATGAAGAATCAGACTTGAATTAACTCTTACTACAATAACTACAAATTCAGAAGGCTTATAATGATACATAACATTTATAGAAATAAATTCTAGGTGGCTGTAATTTCAGCCGCCATTATGAAAACCGGAAGTGATGCCATATCTCGAAAACGGCTGGACCTATTGGAACAATGCTTTCGCAATTCTTCATGGAATATCAAAACAAGCTTATATTTAGCCCCAAACACATTTTTTCGTAGTAACCAATTCGGAAATGGCCTATTTTTTTAAAGGAATTAGTCATTGTTGCTCCGATATGTGTTAAAAGTTGTGTAAATAAACTAAAAAAACTAGTGATATCCCCATAAAAAAACACTCCGTGTAAAAATACCAGCCAAGTCTCTTCAACTTAAAAAAAAAATGAAATCTAAAAATTCTGCACTGAAAAGTAGTGATATCAAAAAATTAGCCAAGTCAAAACTTTATTTGAAAATCAAAAAATACTTGGCGCATCGTTTTTTTTAGGGCATTATAGGTATACTATGTATATGTATATTTCATGTATAATTTATAATTGGCTTATACTTCCAAGCTATTTATGTACACGATGCGCCAAGTATTTTTTGATTTTCAAATAAAGTTTTGACTTGGCTAATTTTTTGATATCACTACTTTTCAGTGCAGAATTTTTAGATTTCATTTTTTTTTAAGTTGAAGAGACTTGGCTGGTATTTTTACACGGAGTGTTTTTTTATGGTAAACTATACAACATATTTTTTATAATGTCCAACAGTAAAAGTATGTTAGTTGTTATGAAAAGAAATAATTTCAATTTTAGTGAAATCCTTTCTTCAACCAGCTATTATAATAAAAGTAATTACCTACAGTATTTTTCTCTGCCAGCGTATTAGGCCACGCTTGGCAAAATTGGTTAAAATCTCTCATTTTTAGCATCCCTTCCATTGTATTCGGCTGACAGCTACCTGCGGCCGACCTTCCCCACTCCACCTTTCTGAGGGATGTACAGAATGGTGGGATAATACGCTCACAGTTAAACATACTATAATATTCTTCAGTTATGGACCGGAATTTCAGGAAATATAATACCAAGGCAATATTACATTATTCTGAAATTGCCCTCCTACCTATGCACCAAAAGGATCATAATAAAAAATCTTGAATTTCTTCTCGCATCTTCTTAAAACTAGTCCTCTCCTGGATGGCAATGGCCAACTGCGGTGGCAAATGTTGAACAGATTTCTCAATCTCCCTCGTAATCAGTCGACACCCGTAGCAGATGAAGTCTTCTGCTTCGGTCCAGGTGATGCGATGTTCGTCTCGAGATGCTCCTCGACTGCACTTGCATCCCTGCGCTTCAGTTGCGCAGCAGCCGCCTTGCGCCGAGTCAAGTGCAGTGTCACCTCGACTGCACTTACATCCCTGCGTTGAGCAGCAGTTGATTTGAGGCGATGTAAGAGCTACTTCAGGCCGTGGTTCACCTAGGGAACCTGTGGAAAAATGTTGAATTCAGACATATAAGTGATTAGTGGCTACTAAAATTCCTGTGTTGAAATTAGCTCTAAACCTTTCATCAAGGTCACATGATATTATGCTAAATGCTATTGCATTTGTCAAAGGTAGAAAGAGTAAGACTTAGCAACATGTCATTACCTACTAGGATTTTGAGTATTATACAGGTAAACTACTTTCTAAACACATACCTCAAAAACAACATAGGTACACTCCCCCAAATAATAAACGGTACTCGAAAGAAAATGAATTGACTGATTAAGGTTTGATGGCATCATTCCATGAAGTCAGTGCTAACGCATTATCTAACTCTTTTAGGTGAGCTCTGATTTCATTGATAATAACAAGGATTGATTGTCAAGGAACCGGCCCAGCAGCCAATACGTTTTGTACCAAGTACCGTTTATTATTTGGGGGAGTGTACCTATTTAAAAAGTATGTTTTTTTTAAACTTGGTAATGTGGGTGTGACATTTTAAAAAATGCTCATTTATTATTTGTGGGGCTGGTAATTTGGCCCAGGGGTTTGAGTCAATATGAAGGAGGGGGGAGAGGGTAAAACCACCCTCACTGCAGCACTGTGCTGCATAAATATTATACGTTCATCAAAGGCAAATTTTGTCACTTATATTTCTGCGTTGAGGAAAAATAAGAAAAATTGATTTGTAAATAGGGAATAGGAAAGAATGTAGATTCTTGATCCATGGCACAAAGCATCACATAAAAATTAGCAATTGAGACGTTTTACTGCATACATTTTGAAATAGTACCTAGTTCAAATCTTACCAAGTGAACTACTATCAAATCCAGCTGGTCCGAGATTTGAAATCTTGCGCGAGAACTCGGTGGCTTGCAGTGCCGACGACTCCATCCGTGCCGTATCGAGAGGAGCGTTACACAGAATACACGATTCTTCTGCCAGCGGAACATCAGCAGATAAACTCAGTTTGTCGCCAGTTCGAAACACATTCGAGACTGTCGAGGGGAACTCAGCCTGAAGATCTGTCACAAACTTCTCGGTTAGTTTTTGAATGCTGGAATCGGAACTGCTCTTTGTTCCGATGGAAGGAATGAAGACTTCTTGCAACTCGTTGAACTTGTTGTAAAAAGCAACTTCTTTCTTTGTAAAATCTCTTATGGGACGGAGGACTTTAACATCTGGATCCCTCGTATCGCAAAAACCCTGAAAAATTACAATATCCAGTCAACCATCACTGAATGAATCCAGTGTTCAATAATGTACAAGACGTAGTACCTAATTAGTTATTTAGTTAATAATAAGTTAAAGTCTTACAACATCAAGTGGAAGCTGAGCTCCTCTTCCAAGAGCAATATTGCTAAGAATCTTGACTGCTAAATTATTTCCGGTGTCAGCAACAAAAACCTTTGTGCAGTTTAACTCTTTGGCAGCTGACAGCAGCAATTTCATTCGCAATTTCTCCATTAGATCTTCACGAGATGTCAAATTATTTGTAGCACCAACAATATTTTGTAAATATTTATCACTTTCTTCATTGAAAGTCATTGGACTGTTGTCAAAGTTTAAGCACACACTCTCCAATTGTGTATTGTCGTTGATACTTTTATCAAGAGTCGAGTGATATGCCGGAAACCCAAATTTTGATAATGAGTCTGCTATCGATGAGTGGAAAACTTGTCGATCTTTTTGAGAATGGCCGAGTGCTGCACCCTCTGAATCGAACAATACAGCATATTTATTTTAAGCAGTTTGGTCCGTGTGTAATGGTAATGTTGATCGCAGAAAACAGTAACTTACCATCGATATACAAGACTAACGAAGTGAACAAGATCCGCTTGTGAGTTGTTTCGTTCATGCCATTGCGAAGCAAATGTAGTAGACAGGTCGACGATTGGCCACCAGAATAACCAATCAGAACTCGATCAGAAGGCCTCATAATCTTTGATTTTCCAAGTAAAGCTCGAAATTTATGAACAGTGGACAATAGAAAACATTCCCTGGGTGAAATACAACTGAGTTAGTCCAACAGTGATTGAGACAAGGATATAGCCTAGTTTAATATAGGTGATGTGTTAAAATGTAGGTATTTAAATGATCACTATCAGTCAGTTGTATGAATAGTGCAACCATATCTGTAGGGTGACCATAGATATAAAACACAAATTGGCCAAATTACTACACAATAAGTTGTGAGCGAATGATTTTGCCACAAGGGATTCTACAGGTCACAAGACCTTTTTTACCTCGATTTTATTTATATTCTTTTAATATCATTGCAAAAACTGTCCGTATCACTTGAACCCTGATATTTGGATTGCACTCCAATGCTCGTACCATTTTGGGCATCAACCGTCTAACTTTGCAAGTGATTTGACCAAATTTGACCATTCTCATAGAGTTTTACAAAACAAAATTACTCCATATTTAGAAGATAGATGATTGGAGCTAGGAGAACAAATGCAAAGGTCAGGGGTTCGAGTACACTGATACAGATCTTCATGAAAACTCACCTGCAATAAGGATCACGTATTCGCAATACAACAACTGCAGTTTTCTCATTGCACTTTCTGCACATACCACTGACGCTGAAAACAAAAGTGTGGAAATTAATAAAGACAAGAACTTAAGAAGTATGAAATTAACTTAAGACATTTTTAAAAAGATTTTTCATGCATCTTGAAGACTCTTGTGGCACAACCAGTGCTTTGACTTGTTGTTTGACAGTGAAACAGAAAACAGTAACAATACGACGTCAGGTCTCATATTATTTACTGTTGATCGAAAGTTGTTGATTGTAGTATTTTGATGTGATCATCTTTAAGATAGGCTTTTAAGTTTACATTTTTTTAATCTCCAGGTGGGGGAAGGGAATTAGAGGCATATAAAATCGCGTAATCTATCAACCTACACACAATTTACATAACGGCTAGAAAACAGATGAGATGTTAGCCCCGTTTGTCACAATGCTGTGACAAAATACAAATAAATTTTATGGAATGGCACATTCAAATGCAGAGTTTAGAGAGAGGGTGCTTCAATGAAAGGTCTTCATCGCAAATGATTTCACGACATTATGTTGCCGTGATTCAAAATCTCACTGGCTGTACGGCCAACACAGCGTTGCTAATTTGCGTAACCATGGAGTAGCCATGGAGTTTTAACCCAACGGCTAGTGTATTGGATACCTCGGTTCTCGTTAGATCACAGAGGTTTTAAGCAACATTGATCGCGGTCAGCGGTTGGATGGGTCCAACTCTGGCTTGCCAGTTGCCAGTTAGTGTGACGACACACCTCCACCTGTTATCAGTCTCTTGACGGGTGTAACACCGTCCTTGGAATGGGGCGTTAAAACCAGCAGGGCGGAAATCCCTATAGCTACCTCAACCAATCCTCAACCAACTTCACCTCCTATAATAGCGCATCGTCAAAGGAGTAGAGTTGTTGAGGCGGCAGTCCTGTAACGCCATAACAAAATAATAAAAAAATAGTTGAAGTACATTTTTGCGTTTGTGGAAGAACTGATTTATACTTATTAATGTAAGATCTGTTGCCGTGACGCCGATTGTGCTACAATAAAGTGATACCTACCTAGCTTGTGATTGTGTTTACTGGAGGATAGGTTCAGAATAGGAAGTAGAAAAGGAAATACTTTTTTGCCATCGATTCGCGTGCTGACAAACTTAACCTTAACCTCACATAATCAGTTATTTGATGTTCAATATCAAACAAGCGTAGGTAACTTACTTGCATGGTAATGACGGCTCTTTTACCATCAATTCTTCAACCTCATTAATGTCACCGTCATTTAAACTGCACATTTTAATTATAAATTGAGGAAAATACCTCTGCACTGACAGTCGCTTCCAGTTCCACGAAACGTGAATTTTCAATTCGTAGATTTGGCATCCCTGATTCTCTGCACTTTTTTACTTTTCGATTGTTGGCAGCAACGTTTCAAACAAAACAAGTAAAACAATATGGCGCCGTCGTCTACTGTTTGACACAGCGAACAATCTACCTAGAGTTGCGTTTCTGTCAGCGGCATTTGACGAAAAGTACATAAATGGGTTCTAAGAAGCATAAGAAACATAAATCAGAAAGAAGAGATCGCTTTGAAGGTAAATTTTGCACGATTAATAGATATACGGAATAATATTGACGACGGCATAAAAAGTTATTCTCAGACCAAGAATGCACCTAGAGACACAATGTAAAACCAAGTTTTCATCTTAAATCATTTCTTAAAATTATCGACTGTCTATTGTAAGTAGAACCTAAGTTATTCTGTTGTATTGTTATTATTTTCAGAGAAGCAATTTGGAGTAGACAAACCTCCAGCACTAAAGCTTATCTTCAAGGTAGGCAGTTCATCAACCCCGGAGCACAGCAGCGACTCCCCTGGTCCAGCCTCTGTTCCAGTGGGACTTTCGGGGATAAACTATAGCGTAGCTCCAACAACAGGAGACGAAGAATCCAGACACTCGACGGCTTCGTTTCACGCCAGAGATGAAGCACATCTTGAAAGACAACACAAGAAAGCGAAAAAGAAGAAAAGAAAGAAAGAAAAGGACAAAGATCGAGAGAAGCATGAAAAGAAGCATAAACACCATCATAAAGAGAAACGTAAGCGGCCTCGAGAAGAGTCAAGTCAGGATGATGTGAGTATCGGAGAGGAATCTTTATTGGAAGCACCAGCTCCAAAACGTAGGCCAATTGAAGGTAGTAATGTTTTACTCAAGACGGCGCTTCGTGAGCCAATGCATATCGCCACGAACTTGGGGCTTCTGTCAGCTGCAAACTTGTCGCCTACAAACGCATCCGGATCAAGAGAACCGCGCTCGTGCGTATTGAGACAACGCCAGGAGCGTTCTGCTCTACAAAAGCTGTGTGATTATTTACTAAAGGGCTTGGAGAAGAGAGATCCTCAACAATTCTTCGCTTGGCCAGTCACAGATCACATTGCACCTGGATACTCGCAGATCATCAGTCAACCGATGGACTTCAGCACAATGAAGCAGAAAGTGGATGACAATCAATATCCAGTTCTCAACGACTTTATTGTACGTATATCATTATATTGCTTGTTTGATGTTTCCTCAGAATAATTGTTAATAATACGGCATATTTTAACTCATAATTTTAACTTAATGGCAACATTCAAGTACATACCTACATAATATAATTAATTGGGTACATTTTCAGCAGAATTTTCCTGTAAATGTAGACAAATTAAAAATCAAAATGGCATAGAAAAAAATATGTATTTATCATATTACGCTTATTCAGTTACTAGGTGCCTATTTTTGGTGATGCCCAGTGAAGAAAATAAACTACCTACGCCTTCTCAATATTTTCTTTTAGACCAATGTTAATCTCTGAATTTTTGTAGACTATCTTCCAATTCTAAAAAGGTTTCCATAATAATGTGCAAGATAGCATGGTGTTGTGCCCAAACTCACTTCAGTGGTGATCTTCAATTATATATTTGTAATTACAGGATGACTTCCGACTAATGTGCAACAACGCCATGGCTTACAACCACCCCGAGACGATATACTACAAAGCTGCCAAGAAGTTGCTGCACGTGGGCGTGAAGGCGATGACACCTGACAAGTTGAAGCTGCTCCGTCCCGTGATCACGTACATGGGGGAGATCAGTCGCGAGGAGCTCGGCTTCGATCTCGGCTACGAGGAGGTGGTGATGTCAGCACCAGGAAGCATTCAGACGGAAGCCAGCGAGGAGGTGGTGCCAGAGGAGGGGGAGGATGCCATGGAGGTGTACAAGGAACATCGGAGAAAGATGAGGGAGGCCAGTCGCCCTCTGTGAGTAATTTTAATAGCATTGAATTTAAATTCACCATACCCTACTAAGTGTAGATTTGGAAATTACTATATTTCAATTGATTTTTGAAGTAGATTTGTAAGTATGTTTATAAAATTTTTGGACATTCCAATTATAAAACTAGGTAGGTAGGTACACTTGGCCAAACAAAACTTGAACGTTCAATAAATCTGATAGGCTGATGTAAGATCGCACCATCAGAAGTCAGTCTAAGCGATCTCATTGTCTCACTCTAGTAGGTGATCTCACATTTCAATGATAATAACAAGCTTTGATTGGTTATGGGACATGACCAGCAGTCATTCAAATTTGGTCAATGTTCAAGTTTTGTTTGGCCGAGCGAGTGTAGGTACCTACCTATACAAAACACTCTAGGTGTAGGTAACCTAATTGGTTCACTTTGTACAGTTTGCAGGCAGATTTTCAGCATGAACATGCCTACACTTGTAAAGTTGTAATGTTTCCTTGTCATAAAAATGTGAATTATTCTCTTCTTTGTGGGACATGACCTCTTTCACCCATAGATTTAATTGGCTGCTGAATTGAAATAATTGTTTACCTTGAGTCGGGATAATATCCATAAATGCAGATTTCAGTCAATATATTTTTATTTTATTTAAAAAAAAATATTCTATTAAATTAATTAATAACTTCTCTCTTCTAATATCAGTGGAAAGTTTGAGGCCATTCCGGACGACCTCTCACCGAATCAGATCTTGGTGCAAGCTCAACGTGCTGCCAAGGCCGCTGCCGACCGACTCTCACTGAAGCGAGCCAACAGCAAGATGGGTTTCTTGCGGCAGCGCAAGGACGGCAGCACTTCTCTCGCCATCCTGGTGCCGGGCAATGGAGTCGCTCCCGGCACCAACGAGCAGCCGGTGTCGCTGGGAGTTCTCACCGGGAAGTTGACTCACGGCACGGGACAGCTCCAGGGATTCAGAGAAGATCGACGGAACCTGGCCAAGACCGTCAAGCCACTCTATTACGGGGCTTTTGGCTCATATGCTCCGTCTTACGACTCCACGTTTGCCAACCTCACCAAAGAGGAGTCAGATCTCGTATATCAAACATATGGAGACGAGACGGCTGTTCAGTATGCAGAGAGGTTAGTAGACTATGAAGCTATGCTATGAGTTAGTGCAGTGAAATTGCTTGTATGAGTAGAGCTATGTATTATTAAATCATGCTTTATATTTTGGAAATTCTGTTATAAGATCATATTTTCGCTCGAGTTCTATACTTGGATATCTCCAAAAAACAGGATTGTATTTGTTTTTGTTATAGACACCACAACAGGATTCTTCTTTGGATTTGGTGTTACATATTGATGATGCCTGAAAACATATTGACTTGGGTTAGCCAGTTGAAACGACCTAGGGTAGACAGTTAGTAGGTCTAACTGAGTGGTCTCACTTCGCAGTCAAGGCTGTGGCGAGGGGTGGATGAGGTTGGGTAGGGGAGGGACTGAGAAGTGGAGGTAGACACAGGTTTTGTCTGTTGTATTTGGTGTCTTGTCCGCAGTCAAGTTCTGTCTCTTGAAAATTAAAAACACACACTTGAATCTTATCAGTACCTACGTTGATAGAAACCAAAGGTATAAAACCGCGTTTATAACAACTTAACGTTCGAAAATTAATAATTATCGTTTCAAAATTAACGGAATTCCACTTTCCTTCACAACCACTTAGGAAACATAACATACACACAGGTAAAACAAGATGGCGCCGTCCAGCGCGATCAGCTGTGATTTAGAGGTGAGAGAAGTGTCCGTGCGCATGCACCACTTTCTCCACTTAAAGTTCAAACTAAGAAGTTGAGGGTAGGTATTTCAACTTAAGTTGAAATTGGCTTATGTTAGGTAATTTTCAGATTAAGTTTTGAGCAAATACATAAGTTTATATGGGCTTGACAATTGAAATTGCGTTAATTTTGCTTAATTTTCAAACGTTAAGTGAATGTAAACGCAACTTATCACGGCCATTTCGCTAAAATAATTCAATATCGTAATTCTTGCGCTTGCAGTATTTTGGACTTCTCAAAAGACTGCGATTACACTCTGACGATGGTCGACAATCTGTTGGACCTGCTGACAAATGGCGAGCACCGCAGAACGAAGAAGGTCCTGGACGAAAAGCGGCGTCTGCGCGAGGAAGAGGAGCGGGTTCAGCAGCTGATGGAGGAGCGGCCGGTTGTCGAGGAGAAACCAGTCGAGTCGTCCGGACACCACGACGTCAAGATCGATCTCAACTCGTTGAAGACCTTGGCGGAGTTTGGTATAGACATGACTTTTGTGGATGTTTATGGTGAGTATTGAATAATTGTTTAATTCATGTAGACCCAACAAATTTCTGACAAAATCATAAAGTTAGCTTCCATATTAGTTGATTTCATTAAGATATAAATGGTGCTACACCACTTTTAAATGTCATGTCAACCAACTTTTGTCTAGGAAAATAGCATCATTAACATGAAATGTAACACAGAGCAAGAACCGAATATCTTCAAAACCGACGTTCTGATTAAACAGAAACTCATAAACATTGTTCTTGTTGCAATTCACCTCATTTTATGTGCAATAAGATTTTTTTCCTTCACTCATCCACCTAATTGCAGAATTCTTCTAACGCTGTGAACTCTTATGTTTCTAGAACAAGAGAAACAGAGCCACGAAGAGCGATGTGTAGCGAATGAAGAGATGCAGTCTCAGTTGAACCAGACCTCGGATCTCCTGCAAAAGCTTCAGCAAGTGCAGAGCGACCGGTTGAGTTTAGCGCCGCCGGCACATCTGGCGCACGTGCCGCAACCGTCGGACAACGAAGTCCAACTGGGTGAGTTGTGTTGGATGTCTTTAACTAGAACAATAAAAAAGTTAAAACTCCATTTCAGTTAAACTATGGAGTATTTTGGGAATGTAATTTCTACAGAATATAGTGGGTTTTTTATACGCTGCTGATTTCTCATCACAGAATTATAGTTGAGTGAATGAACAGCCCGAAGTTGCATATTATAATGTATCTCCAGCAAAACATTGAATTTTTTTAGCATGTTTGTGGCCGTGTGGCTCATATTTTAGATTTGTGATGAAATAAGATTGAGAATTATGGTTTCTCACTGAGGAAAACTGCCATGGAGTCAGGATGTTAGGAAGGGATGTGCGTTGTGAAAAATATCCGACTAAATCGGGGCTCTAATCGAACTGGGGCATTTTTCACAATGCACATTCTGCCTAAAGGTAAGAATATTTGTAAATTGTAATGCATGGATTACTAAACAAACGGTGCAAAAGTTTATTAGTAAGATGGAGAGATACTGTTTGCTAATGAATGTATCTTTGTCCTTTAGCTGAGAAGATCACAGCAAGTCTGAAGGACATGAGCAAGAAGGTGCCTCCAAACGTCATCGCATCGATGCCAGCAATACGCAAGGCGATGGGCATCAATCCGGAAACCTCCCCCTCCAGTCCCGGTTCGCCAGGGGAAGTGATGGAAGTGGACGAAGACTCGACCAACCAGCAGAGCAAGATGGAAGAATCCATCCCGAGCGATCCGATGGTCGACGTGGAGGGTTCATCGTCGCAGGCAGAACCCGACGATGACGCAGACGTCGGCGTTCCGGACTTCGAGTCTGAACTGCGGGAGTTCTTGGAGAGCGAACCGGCTTTGAGCAATTCGCCGTTGCATGACGATACAACCATCATGGAGATTTTATCGGAGTCCTAAGCAAGCTTAAAGTATATGAAGTACATACCTATATATTATTGGAGTGACTTGAGTAATTTGGTGACATCATGGAAGAAATGATAGTTGCCTATGCAATATCTCAATATCATCTCACATTCAAGGGCATATCTTCTTATGGCATTGTTTTGAGCTTGAATTTCTTATTTTGCGAAAGTATTTATGAACTTTACATGGATGTACCTATAATAAATGTTCTTCACGACTGGCAGTCGAACCCAGATATCAGGTTACCGATGAAGAGGGAGGGAGGTTTTAATCAATAGTCTTGAGGTAGCGACAATCTGAAGCCCATTTCCATCTAAATTGTACAGCTTCGGAAGTTGAGCACTAACTTTTACTTCGGGTAAGAGTGTGTCTGGTGTTCTTTGGTCATTTTCACGTCTCAAAAATAATATGTACCAAGTTCATCTGTACCTCTACAGGTAGTAGGCCCGATGTCCGTTTCAATAATTCTTGAAGTGAGATCAAACAACCAGTAATTCTGCCTTCATCCAATCACATTTGTATTAGGCACAACAGTCATTTTGCTAGAGAATACTTTAATTTTAATATAAACTGTACGTACCTACTTGTTGTATTCAGTGTTAATTAACTATGTACCTAATTTGCCATTTATTAAGCTTGATTGTATGATTCAGCTAAGTACTTCATAGTCTTTAGCATTACTCATCCATTACATTAACAATATTGAGGATTTCTTTCCCTATGGTAACCTACCGATGTATGCATTAGCAGTGACCTAAAAGCCTGAATTACAGTAATCAATTTATTAATCAAGAAGATATGTCTGGGTGCCTATTCTCAAATCGAAACTGCATGCGAAAATGTTCAACTGTGTGAAATCAAGTAAAATCTTTTGATTTTTCAATGTTAATTTTTCCAAATCCATTTAGCAGAAGAAACTCGAGAATAGACCCCCCTGGATTGAAACACTTACCTAATAGGGAATATGCATGAATTTATTAAAAACTATAATTCAAAATAACAACATATTTGATGGTAAAACACACTAATTTTCACACCAAAATGAGTACATTTTCATTCATAAAAATTAAGTTAAAAATCAATGTAAATTTTGGCGGGAAAACGCCATCCTGGCCAGTGATGTCCTTTGTATCATGCAACAAGATGTTTGCATAGTTACAATAAAATATGACATCACTCGCCGGAATGGCGTTTTCCCGCCAAAATTTACATTGATTTTTTATTTCATATTTAGGTATGAATGAAAATTTACACTTTTGAGATTGAAAATAGTGTGTTTCCTCTACATGTTGTTATTTTGAAATATTTTATTTTAACCACATTAAAAAACCTGAGCATATTCCATAATAAAATTAATATGACATGTTTTAATCGAAATTCTTCAATTTTTTATGTTCTTCAACTATTGTATTCACTTGGATGTTCTGTGCTTTGTTTTAATTAGTTTAATTTCATCTAATTTCGAGTCTTGATTCAAAACATTGCTACATGTAATTCAGGCCTAATGCACAAAATAAGGTAGTTGTAGTACCTATTATGTAAATAGTTTAAAATACCTTCGATTATCTATGTTTGAACTAGATTCACATAATGAAATAAAACTTAACAAGTATAAACTACATAACCGGTTTTAGGGGTCATGTTTTGTAAATATAATTTGGTGTGCTCTTTTATTTTGCATTATGTATCTCATCTTCATGCGTAGAGTACAGGACCCTTACCTTATATCATGTTTTTTCATGCTAACACCGCATTAAGACGGTCCACGGTATCCCCGGCCTAGCCCGAATTTAATATTAATTTTAATGTCTTGTGAGTTGTGACTGGTGCTACAACGGTCTTACCGGCGGGCTAGATCTCTATAGCGTGCTGTGGCAAACCACGCTAAAACTTTATTTATATTAAATCGGGGCTAAGGAATTGTCTTATCTCTGTCCGTAAAAGGACCGGTCCAAGGTAACATTCTCTTAAATTGAGCGAAATACATTTTATTATATAAGGGTCCTGACTCCTGATATTATATTCTTTGTCAAAAATAGTGCTAACTTATAATTTTTTATTATAATGAATATGTGTAATTAATTATATGTACCCAGTAAGATTTTAATTTGATTGACAATTTTAGAAAATGTCCTCTTAGTAATATGATCTATAAAGAGTTTTTAAAACTTCTTTAATAAATCATGCTTTGTTTTATATAATCCCTCCCATACCTATTCTCCACAAAAGAGAAGAGCTCTGAACAATATATCTAAAACTAATCCTTCATAACTTCCGTCTAATAGAATTTTCTTGGTAAAATCTGACACATTCGCTGCCAATATTCTTGGCAGTTGTCACTCTGGTGATACTGACAGAGATTGATCACAAGACACAATCATCATGTAACAAGACTGTCAAGTGAGTGATGGACTGGCTTCAAAACTTTCACAGAGACAACAGTGATTGAAATTCACGCATTTTCTTGTGGTTCATTAATTCAAGATTTAGGTTTCGTCAAATTTAGTGCAATGCCTTGATTTGTTTTCAAATTACCGCCAGGGAGCTGTTTGCAATGGTTACCACAATTTACAAGTATTTATTTGTAATATTAAAACAGAAAATAATAAATATAGGTACTCAACAATTATAAGAATGCTCCATGAAGACCAAATTATGAGTAATTTATCAATGGATTCCTCTAATTTTGTAACATTTTTCAAAAAATTATATTTAAGGAAATATTTTTTTTGTTCAAAACGCAATTGATCTTTTTGCAAATATTTGTTTAGGATCTTTGCAGATGAAATATAACAGAATGATTTCGGTTACACTGAAATCATACAATTTTTAATCAAACTACAGGGTCCATCCATTTTGAAATCCATAGTGGGGTGGTACGTACGTACTCTCATCTTTCAGGAACAAGTTTGTGGAGTTTGAAATAAATTGGAACACAGGATTGGTCTGCAAACGATCCCGACAAAGCATAGCTGGTATGGTTTTGGTTAAATCCATGCAACTATTTAACAATGCAAGAAGCAAAATAAAAAGCAGATGACAATACAATTCGACTGATCAAATGAATATTTCAGAGCGAGACTTGCATACAGAACATGCCATCACTGAGCTCCCACTGCCGTGCGCTAGTGACATTTAATCCAGTAACATTCTCAGAGGTAGTAGGCCGGAAGTCCATTTCAATGATTCTTGAGGTCAGCTCATAAGCCAGTAGGTAATTCTGCCTTTAGGTACTTTCATTTTGGGTAAATTTTGAATTGCAGTGAATTGCTATTTCTGGGGCGCAGCCCGGAAATGTTTGAAATTTTAATTAACTCAATTCCAAGCATTTTGGTAAGTTTTCGACATGATCTGTCATTTTTATGACATTTTTTTGCGTTTTGTGCGTATATTTTTTAGACGAAGTCCTGATTTCGGTGGGGGGTTAGGGGGGGGGGGGGGGGGAGGGCATGCTCCTGGTATCTTACGAGACATTGTGTAAGAGAATACTACAATATAACTGTATTTGTTGACATCAGTGAAATGGCACAAAAGTGCTCCACGCGAAATCGAGATGGAGTTCCGGCCTTCTACTTCTGAGGCACAGAACTAATTTCATTTCCAATGCATTGAACATTTTTCCAAAGTTAATCTTAGACTTTGACGAACATTGAATGGAACCGACAAAGCACTCTCACGCAACAAAGGAATATAATTTGTTTGCCTTGTACTTACCTATGAGTTTACCTGCACACAAGTGAACCTAAGTATTGATAAGGATGATGCTGTTTAGCATATTCTCCTTCGTACAATACAGTGATTGATGCCTTCATACATTATGCATTGAGGAATTTTATCACATTTCCATAAGTTTTGAGCTGCAGCTTTGAGAGATGATTGATTTCTTGATGAAAGATGTTTCATTTTAACATAATGGGGTTGTTCACGCAAAACTATTGTAGATGGCGCTGCTGTTCTAATCGTCCGGGAGAGAGCCAATCAAAATGCATCTAGCGGAATGGAAGGTTTTTAAACTTTGGCGGAAGTTTGATTCATAGATCTTGGATTTAGAGACCAACCAATCAGAGAGAGATACCTCCATTGCCGCTAGCGCTGCGAGTGAGAGCAACTGGCAGTGAACAAACCCATTACGAACAAAAAGTGACTCGAAAATCACTCTCGAGTCGCGAGTGAGTTGTTTTAATCTACGATCACTTTTAATGCATCGTGATTTTAACACACTGGCGTAGGTAACATTCTATGTTGCAGCCCCCACGGTCGTGGTGGAGTGATGGGGGGTATTGCGATCGAATAAATACCACTAGGAAAACGATCTGAGTACCTACTGCGTTGATAAGCGAGATTCGTATTATATCTATGTCATTTGATATGCGTTTGCAAGTCTCTGCTCGCCATTGGAGCTGAAACATCAAGATCAGTGATCACTGATATTAGGTAGAAATTATTGGCATAAATTTGAAAATATTTCAGGATTATAGAACAAAATGTCCTTAAAGTGACAATAACATTTGAAGATAACGACAGATTAGTCCTAAAATTGGCAAAAATACCTAAAATATTGGTCTCAATGACCATGAAAAGTTTTAAGTTGATCGGTGAAACCCTTGAAACTGTTCTAGTTGAAATGTTAAAAACCACAAGATAGATGGTTTTATATTTTAATTAATTTGAGGATTTAACTGAAACTTTGTAAGATCGGAAACAATGCTGGTTGCAATGACTTTGCAAAATTTCAAATTCAAAATTTGTCGGTGCCTGCCCGGCCAGGACCCGCGTGTTGTTGTAAAGCCCACTCCCAGGCCCAAAGCGGACCTGATGTTATAATATTTTACTGTGAACTTAGTTTGGAATGAGTTTGGAATGTTTAGAGTCGATTACTCCTATATACCAATAAAATAAGACATGGGATTTATGTGCATACATAATGATAAAAAATGAAAGAAGTGATATTTGCAATCAGAGGATCTAAATTTTTCATTAAGGTTCAGTCATAACTCAGTTTGTTATGATTGTAGGTATTGCATCGTTTATTTGGATTTGTCTGAAAACAAGCTCAGATGACAAGCTCGAGCCCCATGGCGTTGTTGTGATGGAATGGTGGTGATTAATATTTGAAATACTACAGTGTTGGGGGACCTGTCTATTGTGCACAGCATAATGAAATTTCCGGGGAAGCTCATACGTAATCTAAATTTAGTTAATCGATTACTCTTACAACCGCTTCTAAACCTGATTATCGGTAAGTGTAATTAGGTTTGCCGTCCGTGTATGCGATTAGTTGCCTAGTTTAGCGCCAGGTGCGTGGTCATTAGCTCATCATCATGGCTCACTGGCGCCAGCTAGAGCGCCAGCAGGTGCAGCCATTGCATTGCATCGTCACCACCCGAGATGTCGCTGAACGTCTCACGTACTCGCTACTCGTCGTCCCGGCTCGCTACTAGGTCGCCCGCGCTCGCTACTCGTCGTCAGTGCTCGCTACTAGGTTTCCCGTGCTCGCTACTAGGTCGCCCGCGCTCGCTACTCGTCGCCCATGCTCGCTACTGGGTCGCCCGTGCTCGCTACTAGGTCACCCGTGCTCGCTACTCGTCACCCTTGGTCGCTACTAGGCGTCCTTGCTCGCTACTAGGTCATCCGTGCTCGCTACTAGGTCACCCGTGCTCGCTAATCGTCACCCTTGGTCGCTACTCGTCGCCCGTGCTCGCTACTCGCCGCCCGTGCTCGCTACTCGTCGTCCGTGCTCACAACTCGTCGCCCGTGCTCGCTACTCGTCGTCTGTGCTGACAACTCTTCTCCCGTGCTCGCTACAAGGTCGCCCGTGCTCGCTACTCGTCACACTTGGTCTTAACTCGTCGTCCGTGCTCGGTACTTGTCTTGTATTCCGTCGAAAAAAAAGGAATACTATGTGGACCCGTCAGTAAGACCCGTAACTGAACACAAATATAGTTTTCTCTCGACTCCACCGGCCTCCTGTCCATAGGACCTATAAAAACCTACCATAGACACATAGTTTCATTCTTAAAACACATGTACAATTTGCACTAAGCTATTTCACTCAGATGGTGTAGCAGTTTTTTTTTATATACCTACTCGAATTTATAAAAAGGCTGAACCTAGATGTTTGGGAAAATGTGATGCAACTTGATTACTTTTTATTCCTGACTCTTTAACTCGCAAACGGATACATTCAGATGCTAAACTGGAGGAAACAAAACTTTTATTCATCTGACAAACACAGTGTATTACGTACGATTTCAATTTAAAATATCCTACCTCTGCCACCAATTGTAAAATCCACAAACAAGAAAACTACGAAGTCCAGAGATTTGTAGAATTCTACCCGAAGTGCAAAATCTGCTGAAACAATTACCAAACGCTCCATTCGAGAATTCTGTTACCGAATATAAAATAATCTTCCCTACCATCACCCACATAAGTATGAAATGCGCAAGAACTTATCTTACAACAAAGCAAGGAGCCATCGCACTAAGGAATATACCACCTTCACGGATTTATACTAGATTCAATTTAGATTCGCTCGGGAAAGCGCTCGAGATTCTCTACCCTCTTCTCTACAGCTGTGCCGACGGAAGATAAAACTGATGTAGGACGATAATGTGGGGTTTAAAACCTCGCTGGTGAAACTTGAAGAACCCGTTCCTCACACACAGGGATGACGATGTGAAGATAACAACTGATTAACTCTGCGCCGTGCGTTCACATTTCCTCCCGCTACAGATTCATCCCTTAACGTTCGCCGTTTGATGAATGAGATAACAATATTTGCAGAAGAGAGTCAGGAGCGACGCGTTAAGTGCGTTCGCCAATCAGATGACTCGGTGATTGGAATTCTCCTGGCACGAAGCGAAACACGGCTTCGTATTGGTTAACAATCGCAATCTTCACCCCTGACGCCGTACTCAACGGCGAACTTCAGTTTTGCTGATGTGAGTATGTTTAGTTTGTCATAGAGCATCAGAAAAATTAGTTGGAATTATCAAATAGATACATTTGTACCAACTATTTAATTAAAGCGAAGAGTAAAATAAAATATGTATTTTTTAATGCAAGCCTTCAAATGCATGGAAATAATATAAATAAGTATAAAAATCAGGTAAAACGAAGAGACCGATCTTTCTAGAAAGCAATAGAGGCAAATGCAAATAATAGTGAGTAGTCTTTTGTGATAAAAGTGAAGTAACCCATGACTTTCTTTCACTTGTAATGGAAATGAGAGAGATTTAAGCCATAGGTAAGTTCTGAAATAATCGTTCCCAAGCAAAATCCTAATTATAGTTGTATGTAGAATTGATTTTCCTCAATTCATATTTTAGTAGGTGCTTAATGATGAATAAACTTATTAACTTTTTATGAACATTTCTAAATTCTAAAGGCAATGGGTAAAATGGATTGAATTCAATTAGAACGGTAAACAATTAGACTTGTCAGAGCAGAGTGTACAGCACAACAAATTATAAAATGAAGATTAAGAAGACTTATTAATAATTATCCACAACTTTCATTCCAATCCAACATCTTCCTGCCGCGTATTTCTTGAAAACTTCGAACACTAACTTAATAACATCCCACACAATTCTAAAATGCATTTGAATGTTGAAACTAATTAACCTAGCCTCGTGTAGGTTTGAGTGCAACACCAACTCTGGGGAGTTGTCTTGTGAAAAGTCTTGAGAAGTTAAATGAGTTAGAGTTGTAGACAGTGCTGAGTGCAATGGGGTGGAGGTGTGAAGTTGACATCGTGTTATAGTGTCGGGAAGGGAGCCGTGCAGTGAATTACAATATGAAAAGAACGCGGGACATGTTTCATTCTTCCAGGGATATTATTCACGCACACTGGAGATGGAGAAGATTAACTCAACTGGTGTGAACAGAAGAGGGAGGGAAATGTTTCTGTTTCACGTGAGCTTGATGGCGCCTCTCTCTTTGCCTTTCTTGACACTTTCAGCTACTAAAGTACCCTCTTGGACAGGAATGTGAATAATTTAAAATAGAGTGACAATCTAATATTTTAGAATCTACAATGAAATTACAAAGGGGGTTTCAAAACTGTGACATCCACAAAATGACACCGGGTTGAAACAAGCATCAATACAGACCACCAATGGTATGTACTCAACAGAATTGTAACTTATTACTACCAAATATAATAATACTTTACTCAAAAAGCTTCATGTACACTCGGCCAAACAAAAATTGAACGTTGACCAAATTTGAATGACTGCTGGTCATGTCCCATAACCAATCAAAGCTTGTTATTATCATTGAAATGTGAGGTCACCTACTAGAGTGAGACAATGAGATTGCTTAGCCTGACTTCAGATGGTGCGATCTTACATTTATCAGCCTATCAGATTTATTGAACGTTCAATTTTTGTTTGGCCAAGTGTACCTACCTATCGAAATTTAAGAAGTTTTCGACATCATGTGCAACAGTTTCTGTCAAACAAAGCAGATTATTCGGTAGAAAAATAACTACAGAGGATCATCGAGTAGAGCAGTTATAGACTAGAGCAACATTATATAAAGTATGAAATACTATTCGCAGACGATCAGGTGGTTCTTGCTGAAGATGAACACGACGCAGAATACATGATGAGAAAGCTTATAGAAGAATACGATTCCTGGGGCTTAGAAGTGAATATGGATAAGACTCAATGTATGGTCATTGGAAGAGAGGGTCAAGACATGGTAACCGATAAAGGTATTATAAGATTAACAACAGAGTACAAATATCTAGGTGTGACATTGACGGCTGACGGAACGGATGAGAGGGATGTGCTGAACAAGCTGGGCAGAGGAAGAGCGATCACCAGACAATTACACCCAGTGCTTTGGAACGATGTCATCTCAACCAAGACAAAAACACGTATTTACAACTCATTCGTCGAAAGCTGCGCTTCCTATGGATCAGAAATCTGGACCTTATCTTCCCGAATGGCACAAAGAGTCCGAGCAATGGAGATGGGGTACTGGAGAAGATGCTGCAAGGTTACGATACTCGACCATGTGAGGAACGACCGTATACGGGAAATGATGGGAGTGGAGACATCACTGACGGATTACATAGAGATGAAGCAACTCTTATGGTATGGCCATCTGAGAAGGATGCCAGATGAAAGATTGCCAATGAGATCCTGGTCATGGGTACCGTCAAGAAGAAGGAAGAGAGGAAGACCAAGGAGGAGGTGGGCAGAAGGAGTTGACACTGCCATGAGAAGAAGAGGTCTTCGCGATGGAGACTTCTTAAATAAAGATAAATGGCATTTAGGATGCAGAATACGGCCTGAAGTGCTGTAAACAATCTGCTTTAATAATAATAATAATGAAATATCTTATTTATATAACAGTTATTATCTCAAATAATTTAACTACTTGCCAAGCTATAACTACTGCCATATTACTGTATTCAAATATCTATAAGTATTGAATATATCTAGCTTCCATCATACTCTGCTCTACTTTGTAACCCTACTCTAAAAAAATGAAAAAGAATCTGATGCACCCCAAATGAATTTGGGTTAGAATAACCCAAATCAAATTGGCATTTTATCATCTATAAAATCTTACCGCTCTGAGATACAAAAAAACGTGAACATCCAAAATACAAGTTTACGTTTCTACTTTCTGTACTATCGACTACTATCCACTATAAATTCCTGACGCATGCTCTTCGTACTTCAAGTGAGCATACATGTCTATGGCACTTCTGCGCATGAAACGTGATTTTCTGATGACAGAGTGATTTAGTTAAATTCCCATTCCACTTGTCAAACACAATTATTTGAATCGGCCTAGAAGCAGAACGTTTGCAGAAGGTCAAAATATCAACCTTTTGTACATCGAGTCCCTTTACTTGCCATTCAGTAGAACATCAAACAAAATCCCATAGGGGTTTGACCACAAACTGGCAATTAGCTACGCAACTATTAATTACACTAATATAATAATAATAACATTTCGAATACTTGCCCTTAGGGTAACTACACATAAGCAATGTTTGCATCTTTCAGAGTAATTAGAACGGCCAAAGCACAAACAGCCAATGTATTTGGAACACAAAATTAGCCTCAAGTAGAATTCAACAGTGTTGCCACAGTTCCTAACAGAATCTACCTTGGCAATTTACTGACACTGCTTTCTACATCAAACACGACAATGCTTTGTTGGTCTCGGGTACACAATGTCAAAGTTACCTTCCCACATCCGAAATACTTAGTTTGGCACACAAGAGTGTCAATTAATCGCCACATGGGTCCATAGATGGGTTACATCTAATTAGTAGCTCATTAGTGTATTGACATTTTGATCGATAGAAACTCTGATTTCATTAATATGGTAGGCATGGCGCTGGTAGGGAAGCGGGGGCAATGGAGGACACTTGCCCAGCTCCCAGATATCAGGAAAATACTAGGAAAACGCTCAGCGTAACGCGTTGATGAGCGAGCACCGGTACGTGCAAATTCTCGAACAGGAAATCCGTACTGAATGTACAGAAAACATATACATACATATTGAATTGAAATATGATCCACTAAATCAACATACAATTAGGTATCTGTTTTCCATTAAAACTTGAGAATAGACAATACACTCTGGTACTTAAAACAAATCAGATTCATGATGTGATCTCTTCTTCGGTCTGCTGGGTTGTTTGTGTTAGCCCTGTTGCGCCGTTTCGGGTGGCTTGCTCCATCCATCTTCAGACTCGGAACGTCGCAACCGGCCCTTTTTAGGGCCAACGGAATCAACCCAGCAGAGTACTACCGAAAAAGAGATCGCATCATATTTCAACGACTCTGAAAATATACGAGAAATCAAATCAGATTCAGTTGCAGCTGAATCACATTTATTTCGATACTTTATTTCTGACAGCATACGTTCTTAACTGATTGGGATGAACATTTTTAAAATAATAGAAAATGGTAGTCTATGTTCATTCACAATTTGAACTTGATCTGACCATTTAGTTTTTCAGCCAATTAGAGGAGAAATTTATTTTATTGATTTAAATTTTAACGATCAGGATTTCAAAAAATAGAATGCCAATATGAAAAGTGGTCTTAACATGTGTGCAAAATTTCAGATCGATTGGGGAAACGGTCCGACTTGTCTAGCACACAAAAACACAGAGGTCCGCGTCAAAAGAGTTAAAAGGAGTCGTTCGCTTCGCTCGCTCAAAACTTTGTGTGGTGTTTAACGTCGAATGGTGAACAAACAAGTCCTAAACAGACGTCTTGATGGAAATCATTGAGAGGTCTTGAATTCATTTGAACTCGATCTTATTTCACTAAATGGTCGTGTTTACCCGTACCAATGGTTTGAACCATTTGAACTAAAGTCAAGTCTTGAATAGACATTGACTCATGTGAATAAAGAGTTTGGCTTTTAGTAGGTTAAGGTTCACACGTTTTGTCAATACTATGAATGACACTTTTCTCTCCCACTTTACCAAAGTTCGACGTTGAAAAATCATAGGATATCATTCTATCACGTAGGATAGAAATAAAGGATCCAGCTACTTTTATTCGGTACGAGAATTTCTCAACATTGCCAAGTAATAAGAAACCACGTAGTCAGTTATTAACACATAATCGATAGTGATAAGCTTTTCCAATCATACCGATTGCAATTACAATAAATAAACTACGAGCTAAAAGTTCGACTGTACCTGAGGCAATAACGCGTAAGTAATCAACGTCTCTCTTCACACGCATGTTTACACCTCTAACTCAGCTGAAACGCGACATGCTGCGTGGCTGCTGGTATACATTGGGGTGTGAATAATACATGATATTGCCCGCACTCAGGGGAGTAAAGGTGAAGGCTTACTCCACACCACAGCATCGATCTTCACGTCCCTTCGTCTAAGACCGAGGAGATTCTAATAGGAGAGCGTTCGATGTAACTTCATCGGTGCATGTTGTTAGAGTGGAACTGTGTGAAATTGATTAACACACGGGGGATTATATAAAATTGTTCTACGATAGTTGTTGAGAAAATTATTTATTTGAGTAAAAACTTCAATTTACTAACTTATTCGAGAAGCAAGTGGTTCTTCGAAGTGATTTTTAAATATTATCGTCATTAATACACTTGTGCGCATCACTTGTTTTTCCATTAATTTTACTCTGTCAGTTTTTCATAATAATACTATTGTATTAAGGATACCTTTTATAATTGTTATGTTCACTTGTGGAGAATTGTTCTCTGTTGGATACATTACTATAAATCCCAGAAAAAAACACTCCGTGTAAAAAAGGCAGCCAAGTCTCTTTACTTTAAAAAAATTCAATACCGAAAAGGAGTGATATCAAAAAAAAAGCCAAGTCAATGACATTTCCAAATATTTAATCGTATCTTTGAAATAAAAGTATAAACACCGAGAAATACTTTACAAAAGGACTTGGCGCATCGTTTTTTTAAAGACATCATTCTATCCTATAAGTGGAAAGAAATTTACAATTAGGTACATTTTCCTCTTTTTTTTAGAGCCAGTATCTATGAATCAAGCTACTTTTAGTAATGGCTATTTTATAGTTTTGTCAATGGCGATAGAAGAAAGATTTCATGTTGTAATAGATAAGTAATGTAAGGGTGGAAGAATTAAATAACAATTGGAAGTGGGCTCATTTATATTTTTATAGCACTGTTAATATGGTGATATTAGAAGGGTATGTTTTCATAACTTGATCTTGATTGAGGGAAATCATGAAACGTTGTAAAATAATTACTAACTATCTATGGAACACTATTATATATTTTTGAAGTGTCAAGTGTATAAAGTTAAAAAATTTAAAGAAATTCCATGTGCCGTCTCTGTGTACTTTGTGAAATGTATTGTTATAAAAACGCGGATTAATAGAAATGTATTTCATGATGCGAAGGTATAATGCATGAGACTTAATTATGTTGACCACGAAACAATATTACGAAGATAACTATTGTGTATTTATAGAAAACATAGGCAACAAGTTTCATAGCGTATATATTCAAATAGAAAATATTTTACAGTAGGTATGTATAATATGTAATTGAAAGATGTGTCCCTATTATTCTAAAAATTCTAAATGACGGTTGTATATTAATGGCATATGCTTATGAATAGAAAAATGTCTTTAAAAAAACGATGCGCCAAGTCCTTTTGTAAAGTTTTTCTCGGTGTTTATACTTTTATTTCAAAGATACGATTAAATATTTGGAAATGTCATTGACTTGGCTTCTTTTTTGATATCACTCCTTTTCGGTGTTGAATTTTTTTAAAGTAAAGAGACTTGGCTGCCTTTTTTACACGGAGTGTTTTTTTTCTGGGATATCACTTCTTTTGTTAGTTTATTCATACAGCTTGTAGCACATGTCC
Source organism: Leuctra nigra (assembly GCA_934045905.1). Lineage (NCBI taxonomy): Eukaryota > Metazoa > Arthropoda > Insecta > Plecoptera > Leuctridae > Leuctra > Leuctra nigra. The sequence goes on from OW203762.1 coordinate 22,347,550, forward strand.
TACCAAGGACTAATTTCTTTAAAAAAATACGCCTCAACCGATTTGGTTAGTAAGAAAAGTTGCATTTGGTACAAGCTTAAAATGATTATCCAAGAAGAATAGTCTGAGTTTCGTTACAATCTGTCCAGACGTTTTCGATATCTGACTTCACTTCCAGTTTAAAAAATGGCGCTCAATAATACTGCCGCCTTGAATTCATAAAAGTGCAACATAATTGCATAATTAAGCTGCAATCTCGGCAGTTGTTTTCGATATATGACGTCACTTCCGGTTTTGAAATAGCGGCCGAAAATAATGTCATCTTGAATCCATAAATATAAGGGCTATATAATTACATAATTTAGTTGCAATCGGTACATCTGTTTTCTATAAATGACGTCACTTCCTGTTTTAAATATGGCGGCCAGAAATAATGTTGTCTTGAATTCATAATTATAAGTCCAACATAATTAGATAATTTAGTTGCAATCGGTACAGCCGTTTTCGACATATGACGTCACTTTCGGTTTTAACAATGGCGGTCGAAAATAATTTCGTCTTTAATTCAAAAATATAAGTCCTACATAATTACATAATTTAGTTGCAATCGGTACAGCCGTTTTCGATATATGACGTCACTTCCGGTTTTAACAATGGCGGTCGAAAATAATGTCGTCTTTAATTCAAAAATATAAGTCCTACATAATTACATAATTTAGTTGCAATCGGTACATCCGTTTTTGATATATGACGTCACTTCCGGTTTAAACAATGGCGGCCAAAAATAATGTCGTCTTGAATTCATAATTATTAGTCCTACACAATTCCAAAATTTGGTTACAATCGATACAGCCGTTTTCGATATATGACGTCACTTCCGGTTTTTGCAAATGGCGGCCGAGTACACCGCAATCTTGAATTTATAATTATTCACAATGTATGTTTACTAAATATCTATTTAAAAGTATAGATTGGGGAATTTAGTGTCATTTAGCATATTAATGGCGTCATTTAGCATATTTATGACGTCATTTCCGGTATAGGTAATAAGAAAACAATCTAGTTCTATCTAGTTGATACTTCATGAATGACCTTCTGAATTCTTAAGCGCTAATTTCCGTCAAATCGGTCATATCGTTTTCAATATATGACGTCACTTCCGGTTTCATTTAGTGGTTCCTGCCGCCATTTCCGCTACCGTTTATTTGTATATTCATTTATCCCAATTGATTTTTCAAAAAGATTGCAGAATGCATAGACAGGAGCTAGTTCAGTGGCAATCGGTACAGGTGTTTTCGATATATGACGTCACTTCCGGTTTCAAGAATGGCGACCGAGAACACTGTATTGAAATTATAATTATTTTGTATTGTCTATGTTACAATGTAAGCTAATTATATGTGTATTTAAAGTATAATTTGATGAAATAAGCTAAATATTGTGAATTTATGACGTCACTTCCGGTTTAGAAAATAAGAAAATAATGTTTTTTAGTATCATACTTCATATAGATGACCATCTAAATCGAATGGCGCTAATTTCGTTCTAATCGGTCCAGCCGTTTTTTATATATGACGTCACTTCCGGTTTAAAAATGGCGGCACAAAAAATTTATAAGAGGCAAGGTATCATCAGACGCCAAAAGTGCATATGTGGTAAAAATTTCAGGTTGATCGGTTCAGCCGTTTAGGCTGTGGCGGTGACAGCAACTTTTTCGGGAATCATATGAAGAAGAAGAAGAAGAAGAAGAAGAAGAAGAAGAAGAAGAAGAAGAAGAAGAAGAAGAAGAAGAAGAAGAAGAAGAAGAAGAAGAAGAAGAAGAAGAAGAAGAAGAAGAAGAAGAAGAAGAAGAAGAAGAAGAAGCAGATGAAAGCGGTGTAATTTCACGATTTTCACTGCCCTCTAGGTCGTAAACGGCATGACTGGTTGTTGTCGCGTGATGTATAATATGTTGTTAGGTGGGCCATAGCTCAAAATTAAGACATTTCACAACAATGAGAGATTTTCCATTGTTGAGATCCAGTTGGCCGAAAATGCTATGTTGTTGCTTACAGTAAAAGTAGTTGGTCTGCTCCTCAGTTTATATAGGCATTTACGGTATGTTGAGTGACTGTGAGTGTACGGTAAGACTTGGCTGAGTGGAGCGACCGCTCCACTAGATACTATAAATACCAGGTATATAAATACTATACTATATTTATTTATTTATAAATAAATACATTCAGTTTCAGTTACACTTTTTTGTTGACATACTACATACATTTTTTCCTGATTTAATCTTAAAAAACTCACTATACTTAAAACACTAAAAAGGCCATACACTAGGTACATCACAACCTAGTAAGTGTGTGACGAGATTATTTAGAACAGCGAGTTTGAACTGTGCACGAGTCCTCTATTTTACAATCATACACTCATTTGGCAATAATACGCCTGTTTTATGTATGCTTAACGTCATAAGGACTCTTAATTATTATGAAAAAATAAATTTTCAACATTTTTGGTCACTGCAAAATTAAATTCACAATCGCAGAGCTTTTGTCAGCCATCTCATTTCATCCCCTCGACATGCTTTTAAAGGACGTTCTTTTATTTATCATTTATAACGACCTCAAAACTCTGGCATTACATGAATATAGTATTAATTTTCATTTTTCAGCCCATTCCTCTTTCTCGAGATCAGCAAACCTCACAATTAATTCACGAGGTTGAGGGAGGGATATTTAATTGCTTCTTCATTCTTTGTATTCTACTTGCAATCAAGTATTAATGCTCCTGCCAGCCCTCATTGCATAATTCAGACTATTTTTCTCCGAACATTTCTTGCCATGTTAGCTAACGAGTTCAGTTATTTTTTTTAAATCTAGTGAAGCGGTCGCTCCACGCCAGCCAAGTCGTACGGCGCGCGCACACACTCATTTAAAAAGGCTGGAGCAAACCCACTTTTACTGTAAGCATCAAAGTGGCATTTTCGGCCTACTGGATCTTAAAATTGGAAAATCTCACATTGTTGCGATATATCTTAATTTCGAGCTAAGGCCCACCCTACAACATATACCAAATTTGGGAACAATAGGTTACGCCCTTTGCGCGCTAGAGGGCCGTGAAAACAGTGTTTTAGGGCGGTTTTCATAATAATAATAATCTCAGTAGTAGTAGTAGTAGTAGTAGTAGTCTCCTGGAATTTAAATCCGGTAAACAGGCCACAGCCTAAACGGCTGAACCGATTGATCCCACATTTTTACCACGTGTGCACTTTTGGCGTCTGATTTAACCTTCACCCCATGAATTTTTTGTGCCGCCATTTTGAAACCGGAAGTGACGTCATATCTCGTCAACGGCTAGACCGATTGGAACGAAAATTGCGCCAAACGATTCAGACGGTCATCTTTATGCATGATAAGTAGCAAAAGACTGAACATTATGTCAAAGAAACCGGAAATGACGTAATGAAATTTGAAATACATCGATTGGCTTTTTGGCAACAAAGGTTTAACCGATTATTTTGATATTTACCTATGTAACGTATGTACTTTTGACGTCTCATGTGACTTGTTATAAAACCAACCGGAAGCCGCCATTTTGAAACCGGAAGTGACATCATATCTCAATAACGGCTAAATAGATTTCAACGAAACCAGCGCAAAACAATTTAGACGGTCAACTTTATGTATTATCATCAATAATATTTGCAGTTTCCCATACCTAAACCGGAAATGACGTCACACATTTTAATAATCTCACAAATTTTTATTTTGATGCAATAAATATACTATTTGAGACAGCTTATAAAATTGTAATCATGTTTCAAATATATTTCAAGGGGTCAGAGATTTCAGCCGCCATTTTTAAACCGGAAGTAACGTCATATCTCAAAAACTGGTAGACAAATCGGTATGAAACTAGCGCCAAACGATTCGGATGGCCATCTCTATGGAATATGAACAGTACAAATAGAATTTTCCTATTTATGAGACCGGAAATGACGTCATTTAAATGTATAAATTATTATAATTCCCTCCTATACAATAAATACATATTCAGAAAGCTTAAAATGATACACATCATTTATAGAAATAAATTCTATGTGGCATTGCAGAAAGTTCAGCAGCCATTTTGAAAACCGAAGTGTTTCCATATCTCGGAACTGGGTTGACTGATTGGAATGAAACCTTTGCTATTCTTCGTGAAAGATCATTTAAAGCAATTATTTAGGACCATACGCTGCTATTCATTAGTGGTAACGAAATTGTAAAGGGTGATGATTTTTTAAAATAATTTAGTAATTGTTCATTTCATATGTGTCACAAGTTGTTAGAATAAACTAAAAAAAGGAGTGATATCCCCATAAAAAACACTTCGTGTAAAAATACCAGCCAAGACTCTTCTACTAAAAAAAATATATGAAATCTAAAAATTCTGCACTGAAAAGTAATGATATCAAAAAAATTGCCAAGTCAAAACTTTATTTGAAAATCAAAAAATACTTGGCGCATCGATTTTTTAGGGCATTTTAGGTATACTATATGTTTGTATATTTTATGTATATTTTATATCTGGCCTATACTTCTAAGCTATTAATATACACGATGCGCCAAGTATTTTTTGATTTTCAAATAATGTTTTGACTTGGCAATTTTTTTGATATCATTACTTTTCAGTGCAGAATTTTTAGATTTCATATATTTTTTTTAGTAGAAGAGTCTTGGCTGGTATTTTTACACGAAGTGTTTTTTATGGGGATTTATAGTTACCCCTAGAAATATATATAATTTTGAGCCGTATTGTGAACTACGAATAAAGTAACTGCCATCAACTCTAATTTCGTTATAAAGATCTAGATCCAATGTTAAGAATGATAAAATTTAACTCTTTTTAATATTATTAAAAAACTTATTAATCTTATTAATCTCTTATTAATAATCTTATTATCGGTTATCTTATTAATAATAATTCAATCTAGGTATAATAATATCGAATGTTTTTTTATATCGGTAAGTATATATAAGTCTCATAGCTGTACTAAGTATAGGTACACATAGTTATTTCTTAAGCAGGAATATTAAAATTATTGAAGCTGATAGAAACTCTTTGCTGCGTAGGTTTTAGGTTTCTCGGCTATATGAATTCCATTATGATGCTTGAGCTGTAATGACATTAAACTATTGGCTTCCCTCTCAGGTTGCTTCAAGGGAATTCAATTTACTTCATTTTTCGTGTCTACTGAGTCTTGACTACATTCTACTTTTTTATTTCCTTTTAATTTCGATCCCAGATTCCCTTCAGAAGAACGTCTTTCGTCCGGATATTTTCATAGGAAACGAAAGAATAGAATGGGAGTATTTTTTTCTTTAAATAGGGAGAGTTTCAAGTGCATAGACTTTTTCAGTTGTGCATCTCATTAAAATAATTAAAACCTCTATCTCGATGAATTTTCAAGCGATGAAGGACAGGGCATTCGCGTATTCTCTACCGAGGTATTTGGCTCTTTTGTTAGCTCCGAGTTAAACTTATAAAAGGTTCCAATTGCTTCCTTTCACATCTCCCTGCTCCAACGTCGTACCAATCAACGTCATTAAAACAATTAATTAGACTTCATTAATGTGGCAGAGCGTGCCCCATTTCTCCGGGTCAAACGTAAAAGGAATAAATATGAATCTTCCACTGAAATGGCTAACAAAAACCATTCGTTTGTACACAAACGAGTGGTTTAAAAAGTAAGAGAAGCCACAAAGTGAGGTTTCCTAAAAGTCTTTGAAAGGATTTTTATTGACTGTATCAACATAGTAATTGATTACCACTATTGCTTTAAGAAAGTTTAATGACATTACCTTCTTTGACACATATAAATATAAGTGTTTATCTTAGTATTCTCGTATGACATCCCGTCAGTGTACAGACGAAGAGATCTCGGAATCATTCTGCTGACAAACCTGTAAAACTTCGTGTACACACAACAAACTTTCATCAGCATTGCCATATGTCCCAACAATCTATTTGTTCAACTCTTAGCAACAAATTATTTTGTTTGTTTACTCGAATCCGATTTTAATTGCATCGTCGTTATTTCCCATCGCCACTAGAAATGAATTTAATTCCAGTATTAATTGGACGTCAGAGCAGGAAGCGATGATTGCAACGGAAGTGCAGTTGGAGCTGGCAACAGTCTCCAACCAGCTAACAAGCTCGACTTCTCTGACGTCACTTCCGACTTCAACAGCAGTTCACGCCGGGCGAGTCGACGTGCGACTTTAGAGATGGGTTTTACAATCTGTTTAATCTCCCAGGATTGTATTTTAAAACCTTACCCAAATCATTTTGAGAGTAAACTTTGGAGCGTGTTTCAATAATGTTAATTTTGTTTGTAAAGTACACAGATTTGCGGATCGTTTTCCACTTTTGATAGCGTGGTGCGAGAACAGAGATTATGTGATCGCAAAATAAGTGTTTTCCTATAAACCGTTGACAGAAATACACTTCGTCCAGTAAAGGGGTTTTTAGTTCCCAATTCGGGGAAGCTGAATAATGTCGACTGGAATAATGTCGACTCACTCGTGTGACAGGGTCTTTTCATGAAGTGGAATAATGTCGACTAAAAGTCGACGTTATTCCAATAAAAGTACTTAAGGGGAAGGAAGAGCCTCTGAATGAGGACCTCGGCTGGAAAGCAGTTATCGTCCCGTCTCGTTGAAGATAGACTAGATGTTAAAGCGACAAAGTTGTGGAGAATGAATTGCAGATTATGCAGCGTTGACCACTTATTTGAAATTTTAAATCACCTTAAAGTTATAAGTAGTTATATGTTGCGTAATTATTGAGTAAATAAAACTAATAATTTTAAAAATTGGTTCAACGACGCTTAAACTAGATTTAATTTCAAGCAACTTTGCTCCTGAAACTTTTTTTCTAACTTGATCGGTAGAGGCACAATTTGCTTTCTCACACCATCAATGTTATGAGTTTTGCATAAAACCAGGGGCACTGAAACCGACTGAAGTTGCAAGTAAACATTCTGGGAGTTCCAGTAACGGTGTGGAAGGGGATGATGGGAGGGTCCTAAGAGACAGCATGGAAATATAAATAGTGCACTGATAGCGAGAGTTTGTATGTCAACAATAATCATCAGTTTCCCCGGCATTTACACAATCAACGACGACTGGAGACAGACGGACCTCAGAGTTGTCTAAATCATCTTACCTAATTTATAAAAATCTATCTATCATAAAGTGTATACCGTCTAAAATGTTGGAAATGGCCTAAAATTAAATTTTCATTGTAAGTTGATAAAATGTAAGTGAAAATTTTCAGAAACATAGAATGTTGATATTCAAAACAGCCATGTACAAATCTTCCCAACAATTTAATTTATCATAAGAAAATTTGCTGTTGTATTAATAAAGACTTCACTTAATATTATTTTTTATGCTATTTTTTAAATTTTAATTTGAATATTTATGTTTTTTTGAAGATATAAATATATTTTTGCTAATTGAATAACTGTTGAAATCGGCAACACTTCTCTAAGCATCCATAATAATTCACTGTAAATAGTAGCATCTCGGGCTATCTATTATTCTTGAGTCAATCTCGGCAAGGTTTTGTCACGATGTGTATTTATTCTCATTGTGACAACAATGTCGAACAGTTTTCCCGTCTACAATTACTAGTGCAGAATAATTTAGATGAATTTCGACGCTCGCTAAGAGCACATCAATGTGTGTCTCTACTGTATGACTATTTTATTATTTATAACTGAAAACTGTATGTTATAAAGGTAAAGAAATATTTTTGGTTGCAATGTGTATCATAGCAACTGAATGATAATTATACATTGTACGTGTTATTTCACACGTTAATCCCGAACACAGGTTTAGGTCACCGATAGCAATGATTTGTCAGACAAACGGCGAATAATTATTTAATTGTTGTATTGACCGTTATCATTACTCCAACCATTCCATTTAAAAAAAAATCGATGTAGGTGTCAAAGGTTTCAAAATATAACATATAAAATGTGTGACTTTTTGTTGATTTTTTCTACTAGTTGTGAGCAATGAAATAATATATGATATTATTTCAAAATTTCCTAATTCATTGATTTATAAATTTCACAACATACCACTTATATAGTCCGGAGAAAAGGCTGGAAATATTCATGTGTATTTTTATTACTTTATTTCATTATTTTTCGTATTTTCTACTCTCTACTTACAAGAAGTAGACAGTAGACAGTGTCTACATTCTACTACAAGAACCACATGCACAAAAACTAAAATGATTTTCTTGCTCTGATTGCGATAATATTATTCTCATTTCTCTTAGTAAAGAACCCAGAGAGAAATGAGACTACCTATACCTATTCGTAAACAAATTTTTCCAATGGCATTATACTCTCAGGTGGTGAAATAAGATCAGTGTCATATATCGCCGTTATAATGGTTAAAAATCAATACAAGGATTTGCAATCTTTGAATCTATTAGATAAGTGTTGAACACTTTATTGCGTGTGATTATTCTTGATCCTCGATGATTTTGTTCGTGTTGTGAAAGTGATGCCAATGATGTCATTTGAGTTGGTAACCAGTCTGGACCCAGCGATATAACAACAATACTCGGGGTATCCGATCTCACTTCTGTTTACATTTTTTGCATGGGAACTAAAGTCGGAAGAAAACATTCATATCAAACATTGTTCCTAGCTAGACCAATCACAGTAATGACAACAAATTCGTCGCCAAATCTGGTCCCGCCTTATTTACCTATAAAAACCCCGCCCACAATAGCAATTAGAGCTGATTCTCTAGGAGCAGTCAGCCGGTCCTTCCCCTTAATAATATTATCAACTGGAATTACGTCGACTTTGAGTCGACCTTATTCCAGTGGAAAAGCGTCGACTAAAAGTCGACATACTTCCAGATTTGGCACTTTAAATAAATTTTGATAAAGTGGAAGAAAGTCGACTCAAAAGTCGCTCTTATTCCAGTATCGTGAAAACACAGTCCTCGATTGGAAGAACGTCGACTCTCAGTCGACATTATTCCACTGGAATAATCTCGACTACAAGTCGACCTTCTTCCATTGGAATAATGTCGACTCCACTGACGTCACTAACGTATTCCACTGACGTCACACCTTGATTTGGCGCCATTTTTAAACGTGTTTACGGTTCCCACAACTTAGTCTGAGCTTATTCTAACGCTGGACTTGTTTGAATGCAAAGCAATATTTCATGTAAAAAAATCGTGATGGAAATATTGGTGGTAAAAAAGGTCAAGTGGGATGTAAAATCGTTTATATAATGAGGAAAATACATCTTCTTCCTTTTATTAGTCAAAAAGTGTCAAAAAGTGTGGGATGAAAAATGGTAAAATAATATAAATGGTAGCAAATTTTGCCCATACAAAATTTGAACTTGTTCTGACCATTTTAGTTTATCTTCCAATAAGAGGAGGATTTCTTTTTATTCTAATTTTAACCAATGAACGGAATTTTTAAAAGAAAATGGGGTCTGCAAACAGAAAAGATGGTCCGAACCCGTGTGCACAATTTAGCTTGATTTGTGAAACGGTGTAACTTGCATTGCTCCAGGTAGCAAACAAAACAAAAAGAAACATATAATTACAAATACAAATTCTCAAGTTTCTATGAAAAACAAAAACAAATACTTTTATGTTGATTGAGTGGAACATATTTCAATTCAATAAGGATGTAGTTGCAATTAATAGATTATTAGATAAGAGATTAATTGCCGTCTATTGACATGCAAATAAACGTCCGTCTAAACAGGCAAACCGTCTATACAGGCAAATGCTGGGAGGTAACTTCTAATAGGCCACGACCGTCTCCTTACCACCATCCATCCTTACCTACTCTTCACCATCATCTCCCAATCATCATCATAATCATTCATCCGTCGCCATTAGCCTCTCTGCAGAAAAGTGCGATGTCAAGGGAATTCAAGTGATACCACGTGACTAAGCATGTAAATCACGAAATTTGCCTAACTATTGCTCATAAAAGGAAGAAAATGTATTTTCCTCATTATATAAGTGATTCTATATCCCACTTGACATTTTTTACCTCCAATATTTCCGTCCCGATTTTTTTTTACATGAAATATTGCTTTGCATTCAAACAAGTCCAGCTTTAGAATAAGATCAGACTAAATTGTATGAACCGTAAACACGTTTAAAAATGGCGCCAAATCAAGGTGTGACGTCAGTGGAATACGTTAGTGACGTCAGTGGAGTCGACATTATTCCAATGGAAGAACGTCGACTTGTAGTCGAGATTATTCCAGTGGAATAATGTCGACTGAGAGTCGACGTTCTTCCAATCGAGGACTGTGTTTTCACGATACTGGAATAAGAGCGACTTTTGAGTCGACTTTCTTCCACTTTATCAAAATTTATTTAAAGTGCCAAATCTGGAAGTATGTCGACTTTTAGTCGACGCTTTTCCACTGGAATAAGGTCGACTCAAAGTCGACGTAATTCCAGTTGATAATATTATAAAGTACTTTTATTGGAATAACGTCGACTTTTAGTCGACATTATTCCACTTCATGAAAAGACCCTGTCACACGAGTGAGTCGACATTATTCCAGTCGACATTATTCAGGCGTCCCGCCAATTCTCTAAAATATGAGAATGTAGGTTTCTGTGGAAAATTTCCATGGAGTCAGGATGTTAGGAAGGGATGTGCGTTGTGAATAAAAAAATCCGACCGAAACGGGCCAGGAACCCGGGACCTCTCACTTGCCGGGAGAGAGCTCTACCAACTGAGCTACCCGGTCGGACGGACGGAAATTAACCCCTACCCATTAATGAGGGTTAGATATCTCCGAGGAGATTGGAATGAAGGTAGAGAATGCTCACTACGAACTGAAATACCACCGGTGTCGATACTGTCACCATGTCTCATTGCACTTTCGTGCGCAACCCTCTTTTTTAATGAGTTGCTTTTCAGCTCGAATGATGAGAATGTAGGCTTCTGTGGATTTTTTTCTAAAGTGCAAAGAGACATGTCTCTTTTAGTGCAAAGAGACATGGTGACAGTATCGTCACCGGTGGTACTGTAGTTCGTAGTGAGCATTCTCTACTTTCATTCCAATCTCCTCGGAGATCTCTAACCATCATCAGAGCGTTGTGTCTAATGTCTGTCCGTTCGACCGTGTAGCTCAGATGGTAGAGCTCTGGCCCGGCAAGTGAGAGGTTCGAGCCCCGGCATTTTAAATACACTTGTAAATGATTTTAATCTATAGATTAAAATTAATGTCAAAAGTGGTATAAAGGTATTTAAAATAAAGTAAGGAAATGAAATCAAGAAATAAAATTGTGACTTTTTTAACTTATTTACTGAAAGTATCTGTCCCCCAGTTAGATTTTGATCAGCTGTGACGTCAGATATTGCCATGCTGTATGAAAATGTAGAAAGTCATGTCTGTCTGATCCTTGAGCAGGTTCACGTGTGTACTTACAATGAGTCATGTCTGTTCACGTGTGTACTTACAATGAGTCATGTCTGTCTGATCCTTGAGCAGAGTTCACGTGTGTACTTACAATGAGTCATGCCTGTCTGATCCTTGAACAAGTTCACGTACTTACAATGAGTAATGTCTGTCTGATCCTTGAGCAGAGTTCACGTGTGTACTTACAATGAGTCATGTCTGTCTGATCCTTGAGCAGAGTTCACGTGTGTACTTACAATGAGTCATGTCTGTCTGATCCTTGAACAGAGTTCACGTGTGTACTTACAATGAGTCATGTCTGTTCACGTGTGTACTTACAATAAGTCATGTCTGTCTGATCCTTGAGCAGAGTTCACGTGTGTACTTACAATGAGTCATGTCTGTCTGATCCTTGAGCAGAGTTCACGTGTGTACTTACAATGAGTCATGTCTGTCTGATCCTTGAACAGAGTTCACGTACTTACAATGAGTAATGTCTGTCTGATCCTTGAGCAGAGTTCACGTGTGTTCTTACAATGTGTCATGTCTGTCTGATCCTTGATTAGAGTTCACGTACTTACAATGAGTAATGTCTGTCTGATCCTTGAGCAGAGTTCACGTGTGTACTTACAATGAGTCATGTCTGTCTGATCCTTGAGCAGAGTTCACGTGTATACTTACAATGAGTCATGTCTGTCTGATCCTTGAACAGAGTTCACGTACTTACAATGAGTAATGTCTGTCTGATCCTTGAGCAGAGTTCACGTGTGTTCTTACAATGTGTCATGTCTGTCTGATCCTTGATTAGAGTTCACGTACTTACAATGAGTAATGTCTGTCTGATCCTTGAGCAGAGTTCACGTGTGTACTTAGTACTTACAATGAGTCATGTCTGTCTGATCCTTGAACAGAGTTCACGTACTTACAATGAGTCATGCCTGTCTGATCCTTGAGCAGAGTTCACGTGTGTTCTTACAATGAGTCATGTCTGTTCACGTGTGTTCTTACAATGAGTCATGCCTGTCTGATCCTTGAGCAGAGTTCACGTGTGTTCTTACAATGAGTCATGTCTGTTCACGTGTGTTCTTACAATGAGTCATGTCTGTTCACGTGTGTACTTACAATGAGTCATGTCTGTTCACGTGTGTACTTACAATGAGTCATGTCTCCGACTGGTGTAATATTGACTGAATGCCCGCCGCTTGAGTTTGGATCGACTTAATCCCTTGACGCTCGGATTAACTCACAAGCTGACGAGCTGACGAAGCTCTGACGAAGACGCAGGCTGGAATCTAATTTACGGTTGACCATTCTCTTGTTTCGCGCCCAAAACCAACACATTGCGTAACCCAACTCTAAGCCAACAGTTTTTGTATGTTTTTGAGGGGTTCAAAATATACTCTGACGGCGAGCTTTTTTGTGCTTGTAACTGACATCTCTATATTGGAGCTTTAAGTGGCTCAACTTATATTTCCACCTCCTTTTACTTGTTTTTGTGGTACGTTCAGTTTTTTCCCGTCTACTCCCATCTCGATTTCATTCTCTTCTAGCGGAATCAATAAGTCCGTGGCTTGCGGGAAGAAGAAAACCTGAGAAGAAAATTTCAAGAAATATATACAATAGGGAAATCACAATAATGGAGGCGAGTTATCCAAAGATCGCTTCCGAATAGCTGAGAGTGGGGCTTGAAGTAAACTCAAGAACATGGCTCTGAGACTTTGCTTGGCAATTACAGCTCACTTCCTTTCTCATTAGCGTTATTCAATGGAAGGAGTTCTATTTCACTGGAAGACGAAAACCCGGATGATTAATACGATATCGTACCAGAATGACGAAATACAACCACAAGATTGAAGAAACAACTCGATGCTTGGGATTTAAGTAATTGACATTTGATTACAAGCACGGAAAGAGAATAATATTGGAAATTTGTAAACTAAGTTAGGATTGTTCTTCAATTTGCAGTAGACTAAAGTTTGAATGTACCTTGATTTGCTTAACTGACTTCAGAATGGATTTTGATGTCCTGTAAACTGAGTTCCTTTGCAGTAAAGTGAGTGCTGACTGTTCCTTGATGTGCAGTAAACTGAGTTCCAACTAGAATTTAATATGCAGTAAAGTGAGTGCTGACCGTACCTTAATGTGCAGTAAACTAAGTCCTGGCTGTACCCTGATATGAAGTAAACTGAGTTCTGAGTCTGACTGTACTTAGATGTGCGGTAAACTTAGTGACTGTACCTTGATGTGCAGTAAACTGAGTCCCGACTATACCTTGATGTGCGGTAAACTGAGTTCTGATTCTGACTGTACCTTGATGTGCGGTAAACTGAGTTCTGACTATATCTTAATGTGTGATAAACTCAGTACCGACTATAGGTACCTTGATGTGCGGTTGATTGAGTTCTGAATCTGACTGTACCTTGATGTGCGGTAAACTGAGTCCCGACTGTACCTTGATGTGCGGTAAACTGAGTTGACCTGTTTCGGACTGGACCTTGAAGTGCAGAGGCAAGGAAGAAAATAATAGTAATAATATCAAAGGATCACATGCATTCAAGCAGGTAATGCTCGACCCTTTTGGCAGCGTCTTGCTCCAGTATTCCTTCCAGATCAGCGATTCGCAAAACCTTCTTCATTCCATTATATCATCCAGCAGACAGATGAAATATTACGTATTTCATCTTACAAAAATAGAATTTGTCTCTGAATGTAGTAGTACATGGAATCATTGTGCACGACTGTGGCGCGGCACAAAAGATGACGTCCCAAGTCGGAACTATCATAGAGAATTTTATTACGAACTCCACTCGGGAATGAATTCGTTCGACTTGACGCGTGGGGAAGAAAAGAGCTTCTGAATCATGATACGTCCCACTCGCAACAATTCCCAACACCTTTTCGAACCGCACTCGTCAACTTCAAGCCAATGACGGCACGTTGAAAGTATCTATCATCTTTCAAATTACCAAGAGATGGATTTTGTTCAATTTTTTCTTCGACGTATTTTTATATGTTATAAGAGCAGCATTTCGAAGTGATGATCAGAAAATGTGGATTAGAAATTGTAGTGACCTAGTTTTGAAGGAATGCAAGGTTCGCTATGTAAAATATTTTATTGATCATAATTTTTCACAGCTAGAGAATGGCATCATCATTTTAAATAGTTATGAAATAAAAATGTTCAGGACGATTTTAATTATTATGATTTAGGTACATAGAACTTCTGCGAATTCAATTAATTTAATATTATGCACTTTTACACTTTATACACTTATATTTCATTACGATGATTGTTTCATATTTCCTTAGTACCTAACGATCCAATAAATACTTGCCATAATGACATGTCTTCAAGATTTCCGTCTGTTTTCTTGCATGTATTTTTACAACATTAATTAATCAGACTACAAACTTTGTGAATACACAAAGTTGAAAACTTTCAGTACTCTGTTTTAATTAATTGAGTTTCCGTTGTTGCCTTCCAAAGAAATAAAATATGACATTTGAAGAATAAACCCATTCGTAGTTACGCAATTTATAATAATTGATAAAAGTGATATATCTAGGCGATGACTTAAACTCGATAGTTAATTATTTTTTTATTGGTTTACGATATATTTCACGTATTAACATAGATATGAACACGGACCGCAGCGTTTACTCGAAAACAAAATAAACCGTTCATAAAAACAGCGAACGAAAATTTAAATGTAATATCGATCAGGTAAAAAACTAGCGCAGTAAAAAAGAAATAGCGCGTAATAATGCAACACCTCACGGCCGGTGTGACGGTAGGCAACCTGCTCTACCGCTACGCGCTGCGGGTTGCATCAGTAGACTGTAGGCATCGGGCCGGGGTACATCGCTCGGCTGCTATAGACGCCAGGCGCCGCGCTCGCACGTAGCTTTGCCGGACCACACCGACATACTCATTCTTAACTAGCTCACGAGTATTAGTATTCATTTCAATTTAAATAACTAATTAATATAATTTTAAAAAATCTAGATTTTTGAATATTCAAAAGTTTAAGACTGAACTAGTTAAAATTTAAATTTGTCTATTGACAAAAGATCGTAGATCGTATTTGGAGTTGTCGAGAGAACGGTTTAATTATAAATTCTATCTGAAGTTTTGAATCTCTGTTAGAGTTCGTACTTGTAGAAGCCTGTTGCCGCCTAGTAGAAGCAACAGTTTGTAAACTGCAACATTCGCGTTTCCCGCCATCGATTTGATGAGACAGTTGTAAAGTAGTTTGAGGAATACGAGTAGAAAGTGATCAGTGTTTCAAGAGGAACAAGAAATACCACGAACATTGAGAACATTTCCGACAACTTGACTTGGTGCATTAGGTAAGTGAAGCATTGAAGTTATGTATTTTTCTAACATTACCTACTTTGCATATTTCTCATTTCTATACAGCTCGTAATTCTCCGTTATCTTGATATAAGTAGGGTTATAGGCGCTATTGAAGTACCCCTTGGGTTTGATGTTAAAACGAGCTATACACGTAATGTAATATCTTTGGTGTAGACTGCATATCGGTAACTTAATGCTTATATCTTAGAAAATGACTTTGCATCAAGAGGTTGTTTTATTTCATTTCGAAAAGAAAACGCAGAATAAAAGAGCTTTTTCCTCCTATTAAATTGCCTGACGTTTCTGAAATCTCTCGCATGCGGCTGTGAGATAACTCCATTTAATTCCTCCATTCATATTCCTATACTTTAGTCTCGTTTCATGTATGTGCTAGAGAGGTGTTCTATATTTCACGAAACTCTGAAAGTCCGGAGAAACCACAGAATTTATGCGTATTTCAAGCCCATGACATAAAATAAAGACAGGCAATTTCACCCCCGAAATCCTTCTTAGCTGAGCATGAAATTCTCTTTCTGCCAGATAATTTACCACGCCTTCCATTAAAAAAACAAAACATAAGTTCTAATAACACTGCTACAGTCGCCATGGCGAGGGGATATCTCCTCTATTAAACACTCAATTTTATTAATTGATTTTCTGAGTGCTTTTATTCTTAGCCCATTTAGCAAGTTTATGCTGAATTTTATGTATTGACATGAACTTGATTATGCCCATTTCATTGACATGCCCATCAAGTTAATGTTTAATTTTATGTCAAGATTTTATGTAGTGACATGAACTTGATGGAAAGGACGAAAAGCAATTTGAAATAAAATATGCTCCGGGATGGTTAGAGAATCCAAGCCATTTGTATAATAACATAATGCTATTTCCAAATAATTTGGTTCAATTACTTCACAAAGTTTGGTTCTACCTCTTGCCTAAAGCTTGCTCAGTTAGCTATTATAGCTAAGTAAACTTAGACGAATTTCTGACCAGAATTCTAGATCATATCAGATTATATCAGTAATGTACCTGACATTCAAGAACAAGCCCTAGAGATGGTCTTTGTCTGTATCTAGTCTGTAAGCCCTCACCTTCTGACGTCATAAATTATTTCATTGAAGAACACGACTCCCACATCCTAATCAGCACAACGGAGTCCTGGAGCGTGAACATCCGGGTTTCATCCATATCCACAGGGAGGGATCTGGGATCGTCAGGGAGTTTCAGCAATTATACCACATTCTTACATCAATGTATGATGTTGGCTTGAGAGGTTGTGAACTTTGGAGTGAAAGAGAAGTAGGTGAGAATTAAGGGGATGGAAAACCAAATCGTCAACACATCGCATACTTCCTATATACAAATAACCTGGGGAGTCAGTTTTAAATCTACGTTTGAAAGGGAAGACATTTTTCTTGCCCTTGAAGTTCCATTTAGAATCTGGAAAATGTAAACTATATACCTAATTAATCTAACACAACAATTAGTTTTTGAAGATGGCAGGTGGTGCATCTATACCTTTATATTTTGTCTTTTTTAATTTAATGACATATTCTAAAAGCAATTCATAGTTTGCACGAGATGCCATCTCATTGTTGCCTGCTACCATCTTGATGGCACGCAGAATAGCTGTGATTCTCTGCTTTTTTGACGATATTTTATTTTACCTGGGAAATTGTATAGGCTCCGGAGATATCTTTAGTACGAAGAGAAATCACTCACATTACAAAAATGCATCGATTTACCTCAATAAAAATACAATCCGACCCGTCAACGTGCCAACCAAATGTCCGTCCTTAGGTGGAAAATTCAATAATTTGCATTGCTGATATACAACAAAAGAAGTTCGTGCAATATGGTGCAAGCTATGAATTAGCAATCCGTTGAAATTATTCGGATTTCTCACATTACACATTGTCTTGTAGGCTCGAATATTATATTTATTTGTACGTGTTTTGCGTTGGTATCCGCTCGCCTGCCTTTTGATTTCTAGCAAGACATAGTCTCTTGGTTTTACCGGAAAAGCTGGTTTCAAACACTAGCTTATCAACAGTTTTACAAAATAATTGTACTGTTTTACGTAAGTTACATTGTTGTAAATGTGACCCACATCCTAATTCAAGAATAGAAATAGCATATTATACTGATTTAAGACTATTTTATGAAGATATTGAGCTAACAATTCACTTTTCAGTTGCTATTAATTCACATCAACTATCTAAGGTTTCCAGCTATAATCATCATGTTCATATTCATGTTCATCAAAATCATGTTTCACAGAAACATTGCCATTAATTAAAGGTTACGAAATGTTACTAATCGTAACACAGACACTTTCCATTAGTATTGTACACACACAACTATGACGTATCAAATTTTATGACACTCCCAAATACAATAGGTGTCATAACTATGACACATCTTTCGTTAATAATACAAGCCAATCACAGCATAATGTTTTGCTACATATTAAACATAGGCACTCCACTAGACAATAGCTGCTTGCCTCTCCACCAAGTCACTAAAAGCTCCTCGAATGACAAAAAAATAATCCCTACTAACTTAATTGTCGTGCTCCTTTGTGCTTCTGTTTGCAATCAATTCCCATGAGATGCCTCGACGTCCAATAACCAAGTTATAAGTTGAACGTACAAATCCTGGCGCCAGGGCTTTTAGCGCCATTCATGACCCTGCCGGTGTGCTACTGAATGTTTAATTTCTCTCCCCCTTGATGATACACATGCATGTGATTCTATGCTAATAGTTAACGAAAGAGTAGTCCTGGTGACATAAGTAATGCATAGCTGGTAATTAGTTGGCTCATACATGCGAAGTCGATGTGGATTTACCTAGATTATGGTTTCAGACTGTACAATTACTTCGATAACAACAATCATTGTAGTTTTGTTAACAAACTAAGGACTTAGTTTGTTAGATTGATAAAACAATGGCATGTCTGTAGACTGTAGAGTTTCTGAGGGTTTGAAAACAAAATAAACCACTTTTAAAGAATGTTGAAGGAGGTAATTAATTAAATGGAAAAAAGCATGATTTTTTATTTTATTTATTGTACACGGTTTGGTCAATTATGCTGGAAGGACAAAATAATTCTAAAAATGAATCTCAATCGTAAGATTGAATAAATCAGGAAAAAATACTATCGGTTAAAACACAATTTTTATGCCATATCGGTCAATCCCGGTACCTCACACAATGCCAGACAAGGAACATAAGCCAAGTATCACGTCATGCAGCCATGGCTATACACTTGTGTGACGTGACATTTAGCCAACACAATGTCATAATAGTTTTGTTACATCCCCTATTGTGCAACGTGCATCACAATGTGCATCCAATGCATAATGAGCAAACAACCCTGTGTATTTATAGAAACGTAAAAGGCATCCCTTGAAGTTCAAGACAAATATTGTTGATGGTTTTGAAAATGCACTTCACTACCTACGTTTTATTATGTTGACTATTACAAGTCAGGCTTTTTTACGTGTGTTTCATTGATTAGTAGGTTCTTCATGACAGCAAAACACGGCAACGTCGCTCGAATAAAAACGTTCTAATTCCAGGTTTCAAATGTCGGGAAGGAAATTCGTTTTACAAACATGCCACTTTCAGCGATAGCAGACGATTTGATGTTTCATTTAAATGAATTAACTAATGAACGTTAATTCTGGAATGAATTACTGTGTCTGACGACAGCCAGTCCTACAGTTGTTGCAATTATGAAATTGTGGTGTAAAACCATTCTGTTTTCTATAGTAACTTTGCAGGCGGTGACAACAAAATATAATTAAAAACTACCTAATTATTTTCATGTTACACCAGTGAGCTTTACTGTAGACTTAAAGTCACAAAGCCACAAATGAAAATCACAAGCAGCGACGATGTTTGAGAATAAATTGCCCCTCCTCAAGTGTATGGAATATCCTTGCAATGAGAGAGAAATCACGAACAGTTTTGTTAATATGTCACATTATTACCTTGCTATTGAGCTGGCGCGTTGAGGTTTACGCATTTCACAGAACTAAAGTGGAAAAGCTTTACGTAAAATTATCCTAAATATAACCTTACAATAGTCAGTATCGACTAGTATATTTTTTTATTGCCAAACGACGAAACTTTTTCGATTATTATTAGGTCTTCGGAAACTCAAATTGCATTTTTAAATATATATTTTAAGTACTTCGCAAAATGACTTCCATGGTTTAATAATAACGATAAAAGTTTGAAAAATTTAGTTACTATTACAATTTTTCATAAAATAAAATCTCGAAAGTCGTTCCAGCTCATCTTTTCATGTAAAATTCCCTACTACTTCTTATAAGTTCGTCTTGCAGTTCACCTTGCGTAGTTATTATTAATAACAAGTCTGTGTATGTCATTAAAGTGGAAATACGATGCATAAACAAGTTGATATGACTTATACTACCCTGTAGCTATGGTTGTTCTTTAGCTCTGTTGCCAGTGCAACATTGCATCCGTGCACCTTCCATGTGAGGGAGCCATTATTATTATATTATGCGTATTTTATGAGCTTATGTTGAACAAACGCCATCGGTGTTTTCTTACATTATACTCGGAAACTGCAAAGCGGAGCGTTAATGTATGAGAAAAACAACTTAAGTTTAACTTAATTTTAATGCTATTTTATGATTAATTTATTAAAAGCTAAAGAATAAAAGCCCCATCGCAAGAAGATTTAATGTAGAATTCACTTATTTTTTAATAAAATTCTGTGTTAACAAAACATTTATTATAATTAAAATGTTACTCAAGATGACTTCGGCTCTGAAAAGATGCCGGTTTTCAGTGCTCTGTTAAAAACAATAGTTAAGTTTAGGCAGTCATTCAAGGACTGCATTGTTGCAATGGTAATACAGTCCTAATCAACTGGAATATTGAAAGCAAGGACTGAAATTGAAAGCACTGACTCAGCATTGATCGAAATGAACCTCCCGTTTCCGATGAACTCTGAAATAAGAACACCAAGTCACTCGTCCTATTTTCACGACACGTGATCGAGTCAGACTTTCAAAGGATCGAATACACATAGAGTCCTTCTTCTCAACTTATTGCAAATATTTTCATCTTAAAAGACTGGAGCTTTTCCAATTGCGACCTCGTTTCCCGAGGGGAGTTCTGGTGTAGATACGTCTGAGAGCCAATACTGCAACTTTGTTCTCCCATTTCGTGGCAAAGCACTTCCGCAGGCTTGCATCGCCAGTGGTACTGACTGAATCAAAGTACTGTAATTTCAACTCTTAGACTCAGACATAATGATTAATTTGTGACTTTCTTTCATCTTAGTTTGTATATTGAACCTTGTGATGACAGGAGGACAGTTCTACCGTGTTCGACTCTTGTCTATTGTCCCCATTCAGATGGATTTCTAAGAATAGACTGTTTTGATTAAATGTGGTTATGCGGGTCTTCAATAGACAACATTCAAAATTCACTGCGCATGCGCGACGTGCCGTGATGCATGTTGGGCTTAGGATGTGAAGAGTTTGACAGCTGCCTGGTTGACAGTGCTGAGATGCATAAAGGAAGAATGTTTTTCGGTGTTTGTTATGTTATATCATCTCTGTATTTAAATGTAACTAATTTTAGTGGTATTCAACATTATTTTATGAATAATACTAAGAATAGCAGATCGTACGGAACAGTGTGTTATGTTCCATTGAGCAAAAATAACACTAAATTTAGCCGTGAAGTGTTGTTTCAATACTTTCAAGGGACGTTGATTTGAAGAAAGAATGAGGCGTGTGAGGCGAATTGGATCTCAGGGAAAATGTAGTAAATGGTCCCCTATTAAGAACCACAGAATATGTGGTGCACATTTTAACAAATCTGGTTATAAGAAATATGAAGAAAAATTGCCCTGTTTTTCCCCTAACAAAATGAATAAATGAATAAACCGAAATGAATAACCAATCTAGGTCAGATTGATTTGTTAATTAGTTATTTATACAGGAACATACTTTGTCACATTTTGTCAGAATTTCTGACAAAAATAAGATTTTCGGCTACCTACAAATGTCCTGTTTGTTAAGAGGAAAAATAACTTGAATACCCCTGAAAGCGATAAATATGATTTCAAGCCCAGGCTAATAATATCTACAATATTGGATTTACATCTTACACTAAAAATTTTCAACAAAAACATAATTTATTGCGTCTTATCCATTCTTTCTTCAAATCAACGTCCCTTGAAAGTATTGAAACGACACTTCACGGCTAAATTTAGTGTTATTTTTGCACAATGGAACACAACACATTGTTCCGTACGATCTGCTATTCTTAATATTATTCATAATTATGTTGAATACCACTAAAATTAGTTACATTTAAATACAGAGATGATATAACATAATAAACACCGAAAAACATTCTTCCTTTATGCATCTTAGCACTGTCAACCAGGCAGCTGTCAAACTCTTCACATCCTAAACCCAGAATGCAATGTTGATAGTTGTAGATGGCGCTCGGGGTTTAAAATGTTGTCTATTCGGGAGTTGACATTGATATTTCATTCATTTCAAACGTATTTCGGGTATAAAACCTAACGAACCTGAGTCTATCTTCTAAATTCTGGAATTTGATATTGATGTTTTGATGTAATCATAACATCATGATGGTTCTCATCATGAATGTGAATCTTGGCTGTATTTTATAAAATCAGAACTATATAAGATACGCGATGACAAGTCTATAAAGGAATGTGGAGCTGAATGTATTATTATTAATATTATCATTTTCCTTGCATATTTCAAATGAATTTGACCCAGTTTTATCTGTCAGTCTGTTGAAGATATTGCATAAGCAATTTATGTGTTCATTTATAATGAAATCGCGGAAAATATAATTTCGTCTTAGATTTTCTTTGAAAAGGAACGTTTTGAAGAGAATATAATTGAATATCGAATTCTTTATCAAATAAATTGAAATACCGTGCTAGGTGCATGAAAATGTTTGAAAATGATACCACAAGAGATTGGTTTCATTACGTTCAGGAATGCTTGAATATACCTTTACGCGTTGAGCGACTGATAATATTGAACCTTTGTGAAAAAGTATCGATTATGGGAGGAATATTTCAATACAGTTTGATTTTAAATTATTCGATAACTATTAATATTCGTGAATGGGTATAAAATTGTCATTTTATATTCGTACAAACGGGAAAAAGCGGAAGATGTTCGATGAATTACATTAATATAAAGTTCTACGACGAAGGAAAAACTAGTTTGCTTAAACTTTATGTAAAGAGGAAACTAGAGAATGTAAAATTAATTTCTCTAACTTAACTTCAGTGTGGTTTTCCACTAAGAATTATTATGTTTCTGCTATCGATTTTTTTGCCTCTGAAAGAGAATATTACAATTCAATCGGTAATAACAGGAAGTATAAAACGAGTCAAAATGAATTATTGAATGCCAAACGATACTCATTTCTTTCCTAGAAGAGACTTACATTTTATTGACAAAATTTGACCCTGAATAATTTTTCGGATAAAATGTAAGTGTTTCTTCCTAATACACTTAGGCCTGGTTGTACAATGTCAATGTTAATGTCATTGAGCAATTGCCAATGACAATTGCCCATATGTACAATGAACAAATATATTTAAGACCTCCTTGGTTTGGTTTAATCATATTATTTATTGTATATATTTAAAACCTTCTTGGAAATTGAAACCTAACCACGCAATGATTCCGTCTACGTTCAGGATCTGATTACGCTTTATTCGTTGCATTGAAATTTTAAAACTTTTTAATAATTAGCCAACTTTTTAGTGATTAATTAAAAATATGGAAGAAACTCTTCTTGAGGTTTGTTTTTCTTTCCTGAATTAAAAATTAAAACTGCCTCTTCAGTCAAAGAAAAAGAAACTTTAAAGGACGTGTCAGTAATTTAATTTATGACGTTCGTGAATTTCTTTTAAAGTCACCTAAATCCTCCGTCACCCTAAAGTCCAAGTGGTGCCATTGTTGTCTTTAAAATTATGTGAATGAAATTAAATTTTGTGTACATCATGAAATCATGGCTGAAAGAATGTGGAATGTACTTCATGTCAAGTTTACAAAAGGTTCCACAGAAAAGGCAAAGTAATTATTTACAAAAACGGTTATCAAGTCCAGAAAGTGAGAATAACACGCAAAGGAAAGAATATTCACACTCAATGTGAACAATAAGAAAACTCTTATTGTTGTGCAACGCGTTGATAAGCGAGCACTGGTGACTATCAATAGGACAGTTTATGAATGAAACACGTAGAATAATTAATATTTCATTCATAAAGTAATCCCGAATTTGTTATAGACCGGATAATGAAAGAACCAATTGTTAAAGGAGAATTATTTGAGATAACGTCTAAGCAAAGTTCTTAGATATTTATTTCCAACTGTACAGTCGCCTCGCTATGTTCCGATAAAATTCAATGATAAAACCAGTCTTGAAAATCACGCCTCTGTATACAAATAACTAATAATAGGCAACTATACTACATCCGTGTACGACTGGTAGTCGCGATAAGGGGTAAGTTTTATCAGGACATATAGAGTTGACTATACTTCGGTCCAGCTCTGGTGAAAGTTATTCAAAGTTAAACAATTCGATTGTCAAATCATAAGAACTGGTTTTGCTATAAATTTGTCAATCTGGCCAAAGTGTGGTTCAATAACTTCATAAAATTTCACGTAAGCAGCACAATATTAAAAATTCATGTAGTAGAACTAAAAGCGTGGAAGTTATCTATTGTTCCCCCACTTAGAAACAGAATGTACATATATTTGAATATCTCAAAGTAACAAGTGTATCATTGTATAATTATTACCCGTCGCCATTAAACAAGATACAGAACAGTGCCACGTTGGTTAAACACCCTCTAAAATAAAAATAAAAATAATATTTCCTCTTGTGTCAGCACAGTCATCTCTGGGAAAACCACTTGATAACACCGCAAGAGCCCCAGTCATTATTCAACGTTAATTAACATTTCCTCTCATAATCCCAGCGGCGGAGCTTCCACTCTAGACTTCGAGCCGATGCTCTGGATGTGATGGATGGTTTGCTATTGCTATTTAATGTTACGTTCGATCTCTTTGATGGCTCGGGCATTATGTATTCAAGATCGGAAGGTTAGTTTCAAATTGGGGGATGGAAAATCAATATTCTCGAAATATCCTATAGATAACGACTATATATACTAGAGACAAGCAGATAATTTATTTGTTGGACCCTCTAAGGGCAGAGTAATATATCATGAAAAAATGCGGGCGGGAGAAGCTGAATGGAGCCGTTTTTTTGTGGAATATATCGTTGTGGGTTCACCTTATTTTAACATGGTTCTAATTCCAGCCCTTGTGCATGAAGTGAGGCCTCATTGAATATGGAATTACGAGTACGCAATATGATTGGAGTCTCTTGGGATCCCCTTCTATTTGCTGGGTTATTCACTTCATCAACTCTGTTTGGGAAACTTTAGTGCAATTACAACATTTAATATCGTTTCGGATAGGGAACTTTCTGCTTTCACGTAAGCGAATGCATTGAGTGAAAATAATTCCCAATGTCGTCAAAGAAAGAGTTCGAGATGAACTCTTAATGTAAATGTCAAATATTTGCGGTGGAACATTTCCTACATGTTTAAATATAATACTTTGTGAGAGAAAGTATTTCAGAGCATTTTAAGCTTTTCGCAAAATTATATTCCATCCTATGCAAAAACTGAAGGAAGTGAAATATTTCGGAAGACATGATGTAGAAGCCAAGAACACTTCCGTAAAGAGAGTTAATAGTTTGTTGTGTTTAACGTCGCACTGTTCTGCAACTTGGCTAATGGCGATGGATTATGATAATGATGATGATAGGAAGATGATGGTGAAGAATAAAACGGAGGAATGGACGGTCGTGTCCTATTAGTAGAGAACCTTCCCATAATTTGTCTCTCGAAATCTCAGTCAAGAAAGACGGCCACGGTAATTGAAGCCGGGACCACGGGAGTGTAACTTGAGCCAACTTGCTCCTTTAGCGCGTCAAACTATTGTTATTTATGTTCATAATTGTTTATACGATCTTAATATCAATATGAAAGCACGACGGCAGCCATTATTTAGGAGGACAATCTCCGTTACACAAAGTCTACTGAACATTCTTCCCTTTCATTATTTGATTGATCAGTTTTAATAAAATTGAACATTTTGTCTGAGCTGGAGCCCACATACTTGACATTCTCCACGTTTTCTCTCGGGGAAATTCTTTGTTCTCGGTGTATCCCTCCGCACGCCTCATCACCGCCTTCACACGTCTGCATCCGCGCTGGCGCGCGCGTCCCATTCATCAGACCTGTTTTTCATCAACTTCTTGCACGGCGATTGTTTTCTGGAGTTATATGGTTTCTCATTTGCTAACTATTAGAGACGCAAGCCAAACGTGACACAACTTTAATCATCGTGAGGTACATGGTAATTCCACCTCTATTTTATCTAGATTACTAACTACTATCTATGCTAATGTGCCAAATTGGACAACCCTCATTGTGTATAATAATTTAGGGAAGACAATTTCGATGGAATTCCTTGTGAAATAATACATTGCTTCTCTAAACGTTGTCTTAGCTCATTGTTGCCTTAAACCGATATATTCATTGGAGTCTAGACGATGTAGACAATTGTGTAATTATACATTCTAATTATACGAGTTAGCTGTTAATGATGATTACACGGACAATACTAATGAGGTAATTTTATTGAGATATTAGTGCAGTTTATTGTAATTAAGATTGTGTTTGGGTAATTTCGTTAATTTATATAACTTTCATCACGGGGAAAAGTGATAAACATGAAGAATTGATGTTTGTGCAATGAAACTGATAATATTATGAGAAGCTCATTGTCCTTGTCATCAACTTGATTAACATGTGCTTTACCGGATAGTTTAAATTAATTATCCAGTATAAATTCCACAACACAGAATGTGGAACTATTAGACTAGTCATTTAAAAAGTTAAAACTAGCATGAAATGTGTTGTTTCCGCTTTTGTTACCAAGCATCACGCTATATGCTCAATAATTTCCAGCTAATGGACCCGTTCGCTGAAAACCGGCTCCTCCACTGTCACTTCCATTCTTATTACGCAATAACTGAAGCAAAGCACCAAAAACACTCGACTACCCCACAATAAAACATAGATTAAAATCAACCGGTACAATTCTGTGTAAGTCTTATTCTGACTGGTATTTGTTTGCCTGCTAGGATTTTAATTTGTAGTTTACTTATTTGCTACATTTGCAATTTTATACTGACTTATTAACGCATGTTTTGTAGTCTTGTAGAATCCATGATTGATGATTGTATTTTTGAAATTGACATGTCTACAATGTGAAACAATATTCTTCTAAAACAAAAACAAAATATTGTGATTGGGCAGCCTTATACCAAAATAATAGGAAAGGAAAAAATTAATTGAATACTTTAATAAAATATCTATTTGGTCAAGAAATTGCATATTCTTACGACTATCTTATGGACTATTCCTAGTGTACCTAACGTATATTTTATCGTCTGCAATAAACCAGCGGGTACCTGCGGCTGAATGGAACGGTTTTTTACATTTAAAACGGTCAGGGCTTTGGAGATAGCTGACGACTCGCCAAAGTATGAATTATTCGTCTTCCACTCCGGTGTGTCTATTTACGAACTCTTGATAGATGTTTCTCTTCACTCGTGAATTTCTTATGATTTCGGCGAGAGTAGAATGTTTCCTCTGTGGTCCTACAAGAATCCCTTCACTCACGAAACGAAAATAACCTTCAAGACAAATTGTTACGGATTGGCGTTGTTGACAATATTTTAAAATAAAAATTTACTTTAATAGCTGATTATTTAAAATATATAAACTTAGACATTACGTAAGAAAACTATTCTAGTTTTATTTTCAATTTGAGACTGGAACAAGCGAGGTAACATGGTTTCTCGTGAATACATAACAAGGCAGAAATGTTCTCTCAAATCCCCTAAGTACAATAAAAACAGGTGTTCTTCTTGACGGTCGCGTAACAGCGCTCAGGAATAGATTTACTGCCGAGAACTACTGCGGTTTCAACAATGTGAAGAGGTAAACAAATTGGAGGCAATTGACAATTGTAAACTGATTGTGTAGTCAACTGATTTGAGAAGAAGGAAAACTGTTATTAGTTCTTTTTGCTGTATCTTAACTGTACTCCTAGAATATTTCCCTACTCACACAGTGCAATGCACCTGTTTGCTTTTTAAAGCTCCGTTTAGAAGACGAACGTGCCAGACTGCCTCACATTCTACTTACGACGCTCTTGTTCCAACTCGCAGTAGAATGTGAGTCAATATGACACAAACCACGCTGTTTATAATGCACGCTGCAACTCGCGACTCTGCAACTCTAACTACATTGCGGCATTTCAATCCTAAGTGGCACGCCCCAAGCCTAAGTAATCCACGAGAGGACAATTTATTTCCATGTAAATGTACGTAGCTCGTAACTCAGTGTTAAAAGAAACGTGCACTGTTCCTGAGGGATACTCGGGAAGAGTGGATTACAGGGAACAAAACACATCCATGGGCTTGAATAACGCCCACTCGAGGCTATGGGCTGACATGAACTACTAATTATCGGTTCTCTTTTGATGTAGGAATTCTAGAGTTGTGTAGTAGTATTCGTTCCGGGTTTTATTTCATCACAAAAGGGAATTTATTGACTACTCTATGATATTTTATACTAATGATACCTGAAGGCGTATTCAGTCTGGTGCATCAGACTGATGTCTCTACCAGGTATTACATTGATTAGAATAGAATAAACCACTGAGTAACACAGCTTGCGATCCAATTTCTCAGTTCTTTAAGCACGATTCTAGACAACATTATATTTTTTTATCAACATGTTATTATTTCATTTGTTCAAAGTTAACTGTCAAAACAAAGCAATCAACTTCCAACTTGAGATTTAATTATTTTGAAACAAGTTTCAAAGCAGAGCTAATAAACATAATTCAGAACAAACAGAGAGAACATTGCAATTGAAGAGCGTGGGAAGAATCACAGATGCAAGATTGATGCAATGTTTACATACGAACTGCAATTGTAGGTCATTTCCTTCTAGTTTTTCCATATCTCTGGCATTCTTCTGGTAAAAAGTTCTTCTCGAAGAAAGAAAACCTCGCTTTGGAACTGCTTTTCTGCCTCGTTCTCAGTCTCCTAGAAGATTGAGTCGTATATATTTCACACGTAAAAGTATGAAATATTGAGAATATGCATTATGAAGGATTCTTTCGCGATGACAACACTACAGAAAGATTATATCAAGTCTGACTGTGACGCTGCATCAAAATATGTGAAAACTTGGAAACTTGGATTGCAATACTGGAAAAATTGCTCAGGGCTCATAAATAAAGATGGTAGGTCAGCTTCTCTCTGAAGTAAATCTTTCATCTTCAATCTCTTTGATGTTGTGTTCACGACGCCGAATTAATGTTTGAGTAATTAAAGATGATAATTAGCAAACTCTGGTTATATTGAGGTAAAATGAAACTATGATTGGAAGATGATGTTTAGAATGGATGTTGGGAATGAGGCTGTGGTGACCTTTTAGTACGGATCTTCCCAGTATTATACCTCTCAACTGAGGGAAAGAAATAACCTGAGTCCGAAAGACCAGTCGCGAAAATAGAACCTTATATTCCCAGAGTGAAAGTTCGCCAACTTACACTTTAATATTCATTCATTATTATTCATTTTTGAATATTATTATTGTTCACTGGACGAGTAAAACTGAACTGCAATAAGATTAATATGACATTTGAGAATGTTTATTGACTTGGAATGATTGTTCAACCAACTCATGTATTGCAACTACATATTATTATTTCTATCCACGTAAACCGTTCAAGTGGCTTTATATCTGTCCGATGTGACTTGTTCGCTTGTCTTGAACTTTGCAAGCTGATGGATGTTTAAGTTGAAAGTTCTGGACAAGAGAAGTCTGCGCTATCTTCTATGTGCTCAGCTATGAAAGTTGAGTCATGTGTTTGTCATATCGTCGTCGTCTAATGTTTGGCGTTGCGACGCCCATAAGGCCTACTATCTCCACAACGACGCTTTGTCAATCTGAAGAATGTCGTGTAGAATGAGCACATTTTATGTTATTCCATGTGTTTTTTTTTATCTAGGATGTAACATGGGGAATATTACAAATCCCCCCCCCCCCCCCCCCCCCCCTTTGCCGAGCAACTATCTTGTCAAGGCAACTATTTTGTTTAAGTTACATGAAACGGCTGCATACTTCTATCAACTTCTGAAATGTTTTGAAGTTAGCATTTCTTCCACAAACTTAAAACTAGGAAAACGCTCAGTGTAACGCGTTGATGAGCGAGCACGGATACGCGCAAATTCTCGAACCGGAAATGCGTACACAACGCACAGAAAACATATACATCCATATTGAATTGATTATGATATCAACTTAAAAGTGTATGCTTTTCATCGAAACTTTAAAATAGCATCTAAGCACCTGGTTCATAAAGCAAATCAGAATCAATTTTCAATTGGCACTGGAAAACATTCATTTCGATACTTCATTACTGACAGATATTCGGATACACGCAACACCTCGAACCGAAATTATGTCTATCGAATGTCATTAAAAGCCATTAATTCTTTAGTTTCGTCACATACTTGTATAAAAATCTCCAAAATCTCCAAAAATATTGGTGCCAATCCTTGCTAAGTTTTAAGTTGATCGATTAAACCTTTATGATTGAACGGTTCCTTGTTAATTTTCAAAAATCACAGGATCTCGTTCAAAAAATATACCTGGGACCACCCATATGATATGATATGTAGTGTGTGTACACAATATCAGATCAATCTGTTGAACGGTCATTATAAGTTTCATATCGTTTAAAACTTTCTGCTCTAACTACCTTGCCTTGAACTGTAGATTCGAAGTCGCCGTGAATTTGACAGCCAACACGCAAAATGTCCCTAAAATGACAAAAACTTTTGAAAATAACGACAGATTAGAGTGAAAATTGGCAAAAATACTTTAAATGTTGGTACCAATGACCATGCGAAGTTTTTAGCTGGTCGGTCAATCGGTTCCAGTTTAAATTTCAAAAAATCACAGGAAAAATGGTTTTAAATTTGAACCAATTGGAGGATTTGGCTGAAATTTTTTTTGATTGGGTACAATGTTGGTTGCAATGACTTTGCTAAATTTCAAATTGATCAAACCAACCAATCGAAAGATAATTTTTATAAAATTTGAACCAATCACAGGATACCGTTCAGAAAAGATCCCAGGGATCGCATAGATTACGTTAGTATGTGTACAAAATTTCAGATCGATTGGTTGTGCGGTTTGACCTGGGCAGTGCAGGCAAAAAAAAAAAAAAAAAAAAAAAACACACAGTGAAAGTGCCATAAGAGTACCGTGGTGACGCTCGCTACGCTCGCTCAATAAAACACGTGTAAAATAAGTTGTAGATACATTTTGTTTTAAAACTCACTTCATATCTATGTCCTCTACTCAGTTGGAAATGAATTATGATTTTATGATGATTTTTGAAGATTGAACAAGTTTTACCGTCGATTGACACAAAGTTACGTATAATCTATTCGATAGCCACAATTGCGTACAATTTTATGGTAACATAGAGCTAATAATCTCACATTTGTTTCAAAATCAGTATTTTATTTTACGAGAGAAAAGATTTTATGGACAGAAAATTAAAGACTAATTGGTAATTACGGTGCTTTAGTGTTGATGAAAACCTCTGACTCACGAACATTCTCTTTTTAACTATTCATAAAAATCACATTTTACGCATTGAATTTAAGAACCTCTTTTTAAATTCTCAAGAATACTTTCTTCCTCCATACAAGATCTACACAATGCCTCCTCGAAGGTATCGATTGTCGATTTGTTTTGTTTCCGTTGACAGTCATTAGAGAACGGGGCCAGATCTAAGTGGATCAAAAACCCTTCGCCCTGCATGGACGCCTTTTCCTGATTACGACGTCGTTATCTACCATCGCGACGCTAGACCGGTAGAACGTGTTCTTATAAGCAATGAATCCGGATTTGAAATGTCACTGCGCAATGACACTGCGCAATGTCGAATAACATGAACGTTCATTACGTAATCACTGTCAGATGCATAATGACATAGGTTCTTGAAGTTCAACGAAAATGATCACGAAAGTGGTTTTCAAACAACTTATCATCAATTTCTTAGAGTTTTCCGGAAAGTTTTCCTAACCACATAGATCCTTATGACGTAACAGTGATGTAATCATTCCCAATGGTCCTCATATCGCCTGTCAAAGTTTTCCAATTTCTCGGTTTAGTGCGTAAGTATTACTACCCACTCTCTATATGATTGGCATCAAACTGAAGCAAGTTTCTTGTGCGACTGCGTTCGTCTTTTCCAGTTGAGAGCATTCATTCACTTTGAATGATTTTTTGAGGAACGTTACAGTCAAATTGATGTCGGCAGTCACATAATGACATTTTGTCAATAAAAGCAAGTGTTCGAAGTCTGTGGGGTAGCGGAAAAGAAAACCAGAGGCGAGGAGTTTGGTGGAGGCGCCGGGTTTGATGGGAAATTGACGCATTGGAAATATATTGAGAGTGACGAGGAGAAAAGAGAAAGGTTTTACAGAAATTAGATTGTTCTGATTTTTTGTACGAGATTTGACATGACTATCCTTTATTGAGCCTCCGCATGGTTTTAGTTAAGTTTAGTTTTTATTGTTATCAAATTATAAACCATTTATATAATGATATTTTGACAGGCAGTTCATAACACATGAAACGCATTGCAAACAAGCACATAATAAATAAACATATCACAGTACAAGTCCACAATTTTGAAGTCTAAAATCGTCATTTTGAATTGTGTCATAATGAGTCCTAATGAATAAAGCCGAAAACTTGTTAATTTCTGAAAAGAATATCCTAATGCAATTATAGTTTATGTGTAATAAACTATATGTGTAATGTTTTTATATGTGTAATGTGTAATGTTTATGTGTAATAAATTATAGTTTATTATAGTTTAGGAAGGGTCAATATACCTACTTTAAAGCGATTAAATAAGAGTCGACCAGACGTCTTTAAAAAACGAGCCAGAGGAAGCTAACTCCGCAGGGTGTTTTTCATGTGGGTAAAAAGTCCCTTTGTCCCTTTGTTTGCCTCACAATATTATTCCTTGATTCAAGTGAGCTTGTGTGATTACGTCGTCATTACGGTGCCGAGAGTTGTGATGTCTTGAAGCTTTCTAATCAAGACGCAACTAGAAGCCACACGTGTCCTTATCATCATCTAAATGTGGTTGTTCCAGTCCAAGATGTCGTTGAGAGACTCGCAGAAACATCGTTGTCTCTGCCTCACCGATGCTGGCTTTCGAGGTGAATCAGTAGACGCTCATATTATATTTCTTCCATTTTATGTGCATTTGAATTTAAAAAAAGTTTAATTTTTATTGAGAATCATGTAATTTTTTTACTTTGTTTTGATGAACACCACATTTGATACGTTCCGAGATAGTTGTTATGCGAGATCAGCTGAAGACCTATATTCTAGAACGTTTTCCCAATTCCATTCTGGTGGAATCTGGTCACAGCCATAAATCATAGCAAGAAATCGAATTCCATCGGAATTGGGAATTTAAAAGTTCTAGAATAGGGCCCCTGGTTCGGGTCGTCCGCGAACTGTGACAATTTGCCTGCTTTTATGTTTACACGGAGATCCTATGTGAATAAGTAATGAGTATTGCGTATTGCGTGGCATATTGCACCTTGTGGAACTCCGACATTTGTTGTAAGTCCATCAGGAGGACGAACAGTGAACTGAACTTCTCTGAGATTTACACTTATGAGAGGTCAATGATCTGACCCAATCATTCGCGAATCCGCGATTCAGTTTCAGTATCTTCTATAGCCTACGTATTAAGATTCATATTAAGATTCTCCAAAATCAGACAGTTCAATATAATACGTGAAATAGAAATGGAAAACGTATTAGCTAGGAAAGTGCTTTGTGGCAATGTATTATCTGTTATTGCATTAACTATTTGATGTACAGATATCATGGCCTGCAAAATGCTTACATCACAAAATGTACCTACATCTATCCATAACCTCATATCCTGTATTCACTTCAATTATTGTCTATACTGGATTATAATTTCAACGATAGATCATGGAATGTTATTGCATTTTCCACAACTATGTGAGATATTCGCATCAGTCAAAAGGAACGTAAAATACGAAGCTATGGAGAAGCGGCATTCGCGAATAGGAATGCCACACACACACACACACACATTCGAGGAGCATTCGAGGAGATATTGGGACGCGCAGCGCTCGAATACGCTATCTGGTGGTAGATTTTTGAACTTGACTTTGGTGGATCAACATTCACTTCGGGCCGCCTACACGGGCTAACTAAGTGCAACTAAACGGAGATTATTTTCGTATTTCTTCCGGATATTTGATGATTTGATTAGCTCGCACCTTTCATCCAACAAATGTTTGACACAATATACTATTTATTTAGTTCAATTAGATTTAAATATAATACATGAGAGCGTTATTTCCATGTGTTTCACTGATCATGTCTTTTAGTCTGCTGCCTTACATTGCGAGTTTCAGTGAATTTCGCACCTATTTTGTATTTTGTTTAATGAGTATAAAAGTTTTGTATACTATACACCTGGAGCTTATAACTAAATTTATGGGGTATACAAAGACGTATAAAAATGATAGTAGACCGTACAAGAATATGCGATGGGGTGACAAGACGGCTCCTATTTGACAACGGGATGGAATATTCAAAGACATATTTTCTTACCACTTCGACTGTTGACATTCTCAATTGCCGTCGACTATTGATTGAACTACAACCACAATTATTATTTAAGAAACCTTCAATATAAACCCATTCATAAGAACTTAATTTATATTTTTGCTTTCATTACTGATCTTTTCAAGTGGATAATTAAGCAGTCATGCAATGAAATGCATAAATATCTTTGATATTCACTTAAATTAATACATATTTAAAAATGTGTAGGTACTATGTTTGAATGAAAGAACACTAATTTGCACAAATGTGTTCTATATATTGTTGCACAAAGAACATAATATAATAGGATAATCACACCGAGGATAAAGTAAATAACTATCTCCCTTGCCCGCGAAACGAGTCACAGATCAGATGAAATCAAATAATTTAATACATATCTATTCTAAGACAAATATACATTTTGGAACTATGCATACTGTAAGACGCAATAAACAATTAATCTATTAAAACTTAAAAGTGAATTCGATTTGAATAATTCGACTGACAGCCCTCAAAGATATTGTCACAGATCAGGCTATAGTTTGTAGAAATAAAGAACTGGAGAAAAATTAACTAGGTGTGTCCATAATACAATAAAATAATTTTCATTATGTGTGGTTTTGTTATTACTTGTGGAAAATATAATTTAGGTACATACTTTGATTTCTAGTACAATTAAGGAAGAATGTTCCGTTGTTGTAATTGGAAAGTCAGTCTGAGAGATTCGAAAATAATTAAATTTTTTAAGTGCTGTCATCAATAACACCCGAAATATGTGTGCACACATAATAGTACATCATAATATCTATCAATTAGATGTAAAAGTTTTTGAATTACGTCTAAAAATATGTAACTAAACGTCCCCGAATAACAGGTAAACCTGGCAGAATGGTAGCAGAATAGCACTGTGCAAACACGTGACCGAAACTGATCCACTAAACTCAGTCACTTCCTGTCATGTGCGTTTCCGTTGCGCTTCCCATGTCTCTCTTGTACTTCCATGTTATGCCTCCAGAAAGTCGCATTTTCCACTCAGTCAAACTTCATTCAGACTAAATCGACACAAATAACTTTTCTCGGATTAGATCGATTACATTTAGATCCACGATACGACGTAGCCGTATCGATGTTTTCGCAGTTAATGACGCTCAAACTCTGGATATTACATGAAATTATTAGAACGGTGGTTAGATAGAGTACCTTATCCTGAACACAAAACAGCTATTATGAGTTAATCAGTGGATAATAGCTAAAATAAACAGTTTTGATATCCCATCCCATCATGATAAGAAATTGTTTTAATAGTCGGCTTAATCATAAATTGAAAATTAATGATAGGTTGCTTCTAATTAAGCTACTGTAATGGATGAAAGTTCATTATTGTAATTATTCTCACGTCCCGAGAAACTATGTGGGATTATTTTACTTCTGGAAATGAAACTTGCAATTACCTAATCCATTATCCCAAGTGCATTTGGGATTCAATTATTATCATCATAGATTTAATTAATAGCGTTTTCCACTGACTGCACTGGTGCTGCACTGGGTTGCACTGAGAGCGGGTGTCGTTTTCCACTGGGAAATCCAGTGTGCACTGGAGTGGATTTTTCGTTTTCCACTGGCAAAGTTGCACGCACTGGGGGCACATTTTTTGCCCTGAGAAAATTCTCAGAGCAAGTCATTGCACTCGAATATTCCAAGATGGACGCTTGAAAAAAGGTTGTTGTTTATTTCCTATTTGAATCCTCAAACAACTGTGATAGATTAATTGATCATCAATGGATGATCTAAAACGAATTCTATGAAATTCATTGATATTTTTAGGTTATGTTAGCACTGGAAATATCCTTGTTTTCCACTGGGGTTGCTTTTTTTGCCGCACTAGTGCAGAGCATGACGTCACAGAGCAACTCTTTGCTCTCATTCAGTGCATGCCAGAGGAAAACGCCATAATTTACAACGAATCTTTTGTGAAACGAAACTTAAAATGAAATTAAAACGAGGTCCAAAGAAATGTAATATAACGAGATGAAAGCAAAGCCAGTAGGACGAATCATAACACACGGTTGTTCCTGGAGGGGTTCCCTAGGGAATTCACGAAATGTCCAGGTTAATGGAGCGTTGTTCCGTCACGTCGATAATGCTATTATGTTGTTCTACGCGGGAGAATAGTGTGAATTATTAAAGCGTTGCCGGTGGAAGTCGTTGTGGGTTATGATTGTTTACAAACGAAAATGGAATATAAATGTAGTTTTACCGGTGGTTGTTTCGTAAATAGAAGGCTCCATAGGCTGCAGGAGTTATTATGTATAAATAGAGTGGGTTGTAAAAAGTACATATAAAACAATTTAGAATGATGAAAAGCAAATTAGTTAATGGATAAAACGTTACGTATATTTTAATAAAATACATGCCACTCAATATTGAATAGTTTTTAAAATATAAATTTTAATTGTCTAGGAATTATGCATTATGAATATACATATAAAAATAGTGTCTGAATGTCTACCTAATAATATATATTGAATCAAAACTAATAACTGAGATAGTATTATACTATTTAAGATTTCAATCATTCTCCTCAAATGCAAACACTCATTACAAAAGCAAGCATCTTCTTCTAATACTAACTTTCACTTTGAGCTTGAAGTTATAAAGACAGATATTTCAATGAAGACACGAAAATCTACTTAGTGTTTTGAAACCCAACAAATTTCAAAGGTTCTTCAACTCATCGCAATCATTTTTATTTGCCTACTCTCTTTGATCACGAGATTGTCTTTTACAAAGCTACTCGGACACAAATGTATCGTCAAATATTACACAAAACAATTTCACAGAAGTAGAAAAACATCGTGCAAAACCATTGGCATATCATTATTACCGCAAAATCGTTTGCGAACCAACGTAGCATCAATATTTGGTAGTTCAATTTAATGCAGTTGAACTTTTAAAAAATCATAATCCATCTGCCGACAATTTCAACGAAGTATTATATTTTTCTCATTAAACTGGTCACATTTATTTCTTATTGTCAATGTAAAAAAGGTTTGTCCTTTACATTTTGAAACCACAAAATTGTACCAACTAACCTCACACTAGCGCGAATACCAAGAAAGCCATTACAATAACCCATTAACCCAACGGCTGGTGTATTGGATACCACGGTTCTCGTTAGATCACCGAGGTTAAGCAACATTGAGCGCGGTCAGCGATTGGATGGGTGACCATTCAATTCTGCCTTGCCAGGTTGCTGCCGTTGGGCCAGAGAGACTGGGGTGTTTGGGGGTTAGTGTGACGACCTCCCTCCACCTGTTATCAGTCTCTCGACGGCGCGGGTTGTGGAGGCTCGTGATGTGAATGTTACACCGTCCTTCGGAAGGGACGTTAAGCCGTTGGTCCCCTTGGTATCTTTCGTCAGGAGTAGGCTACATGCCGGTACCGGGTTTCCTCTCCTCCCTTCTCTATATTGCATTCTCACTAGTGGAGCCTGGCTCTGTTGAGAATATAGACTTAATAATAATAATAATAATAATATCCTCAGAAGTGATCAAATATGAACGTCACTTTCAATATCAGAAC
Source organism: Leuctra nigra (assembly GCA_934045905.1). Lineage (NCBI taxonomy): Eukaryota > Metazoa > Arthropoda > Insecta > Plecoptera > Leuctridae > Leuctra > Leuctra nigra. Next base: position 22,385,821 of record OW203762.1, read on the forward strand.
GTCGTGTGTGTTTGACAATGTGTATTATTGATCGCATTTTCTTCCATAACGAGCCTCCCACTTCTGTGCTATCATGTTCCCCCGCAATGACAACATAGCTTTTGAATCCCCCCACACTCCTCTCCCTTCATGAGAAGACGCTAGTGAATGATGGAAGATTCTGCTAAACTGAAGTCAGCTCGTTGGTTTCAACGTCTATTCATAAATGAAGTGTATACGTCCGTACAGTTTCCGACCAACTATTGGAATTGGTCGACGTCTATTGTGTCTACGAATACTGACCGGTGTTATCACTGAGTAGACGCCGTTGGACGCCCGACGTCGGCGTCGATTCGTTTCTACGCAAGCTACCGTCGATATATGTTCGAATTGAGATACAGGTCGGAAATTGGATCCTGAGATATTTGCTAGCGAGATGGGACGAGGCTTCCATTAGAGACTGATGTTTAGTCAGTTCTAGTTGAGTCATAAACTATCGTGTTTCCAAAATGATTACTCAGATCTTGGCTCTTGTGAAGAATGGAGTGCATGTGAGATGCTCTTTTGTGATGTAAAATGCGAAGAAGTTGAGAGTTTATACTTTACTAGAGAGCCCCGCCATGTAATACATGACCCAATGAGCTCTCTTTCTGGGCAAGGCAATGCATAACAGAAGATGGACCACCATTAAAATTAAACTACTCTTATATGCTGGCAAATAATTGTCTCTCGTGACAATTTTTTTCACCCTCACGGAATGACCAATCCTAAATACAAATCAAGGCTCTTTTATAGTTATATCTGTGGAAGGTGCACTTACCCCACACTAACCCCAATGCACACCTGTAGTGTTCATACAGGTACGTAAATTAGAAACAAAAAAAACATGTGTAACTATTTTGAAAATATTTAAATATATCGTGAATAACTTAATATTATTAAAACATTTTAAGCATGATAAAAAAATATGAACAGATACGACTCAATGAAGAATAAAAACAAATACTTCAGTTGCATGGAATATAGAATTAAATAGTTTTTATAACATTTGAAACACAACAGAATAAATTATATCAACATGATGATCGAATTAAGGTTCCAAAATAAGTATACATATTTGAAAGTGAAACTGAATTAAAAGAAATAGGCATGATTGATAATACAATGGAATATGATTTGATTTGAAAATATGATGAAAGAAAGTGGTATTGAGATTTAATCAAAGTACTTTAACTATGTTTTAATTATTTATGAGCCATGGTGATGTTAACTGTTCTCAAACGTGCTTTTATAGTTTCACACAAACTTAGCTACCTTTTTTTAGTTTTAAAGCCCGATTTACACGGCCACATTTATTGAACAACTTTTGTGACACAGTCTTGGCAAAGTCTTTGTCACATTTTCTTGAAGGAAATTAGAACATGTTTTAAGTTCGGTGACAGAAAGTAGCTTCGTGTAAATGCAAAATTGTATGAAAAGTGCGAATGTGTCACAGAAGTTGTTCAAGAAATTGTACCATGTAAATCGGGCTTAATGTATATTTTTACATTCATATTTTTTAATCGATTACTTGAGAACAATTTAAACTAGGTGATCTAATGTCACAAACTGAAGTAACTTGCAAGGTCTGGTCCTAAAGACTTATCACTCAGTGGTCGTAATATACTCTCTAGAGAGTTACATTATTTATTGAGTTATTTGAGAAACGTGAAGAACAGCGTGCTTCAGCATCCATCTTAAGTCCTTTAAACATCTTAGATCTAAGGCCCAAGTAGATACCAGCTTGCTAATTAAGTAATATAGCCTCGTCTCAAGAAATAATAACATCTTAATTAAACAGTAATGTACTTATTTGTTTAAGAAATCGATGTCGGAACTCTGGGGGTTGAAAGCGTTCTATCATCGAGTATTTCTTCCAACCACTTTGACTTGAGTGGACTTGTTCAGTCAAGTATTGAATACACTCGATGAAAAATGTGACACCTTCATTCGTATGCAACAACATCTAACGCTCGACTCGCTGGGTTATTCTTTGCGAAGAGTTTCAATCCATCATCGTTGTTTTCAGCTATATTACGTTACGTTGTATATTTTACTCGAAACACACGACTGGGTCCAACTTGCAGTCAAACAAGATTGCTTTCGACGTAACTCACACTTCTTTCTTATTTCATTCCTCGCAGGCATACGAATTCGCAAGCGTATAGAAGCTATATTGCACGTAGTCCAATAGCCCCATGATTTGTAGCGGTCGTACGGGCGGGTGGTGAAGGAAATTATGCGTCTCTCTCTCTCTCTCTCTCTCTCTCTCTCTCTCTCTCTCTCTCTCTCTCTCTCTCTCTCTCTCTCTCTCTCTCTCTCTCTCTCTCTCTCTCTCTCTCTCTCTCTCTCTCTCTCTCTCTCTCTCTCTCTCTCTCTCTCTCTCTCTCTCTCGCTCTTCCTCTTTCAATTTGATCACATTTATAAAAAGTACCGATTTTCCAGTTCGATGCATCGACGAGATTCGATGCATTAAATTTGAATAGTTATTTCTTTTTTTTTACCAAGAGAAAACAAAAGCACGCAATATGCTGAAAATTGTTAGTTTTATGCAACAGAGTTTGAAGAAATGTAACAAATTCTAAATATATTTTCATACTCGACTTATTCCTATTATCATTCACGTATCACATCTACTCGTCTTAAAAATGAATCTCCTAATTTAATAAGATTTGTAGAAAGTTTTTAGAATTAATTTGGGAAATTGTTAAATTTCTCAGTTTCCCCAATACCAAAATCTTCTCCTTCAGCTGATAACTTAAATCAACTGTTATTGTACTGCAAAGCTCCTGAGCTTTTGATCAAATCCCAGCGACCGCAAGTTCTACTCATTTATCCGGCAATCCAGTATTAGTCCACTAATCTCAAGCTAACGAGCATATTACATGTTTGACAAACGACTTTAGTTCTTATCAAACACCAGCAATCATTCATAAAGTGGTCAGTGGTGATACATGATTGTTGTGTGCTCGTCAGACATGGCAGAAACTATGTTGACATGGGTGGAAAGTGGATACAAGTCGGTTGAATGCGGACAGTCGTACAAAAGAAGGGTCGCAACTTCATCAATCAACTATATAAACTCTGGCAAAAAGTGAAATGTAACTTAGGTTTTTGGAATAATCAATCAGTGACATCAAGTTATGGAGATTGAAAATTACTTTACTGAATAATGCAATAATGTTTAATCAATAAAATAATCATAGAGGGTTAAAGCCCAATTAACATGAAGCAATTTCTTGTTTAACTCTGTGCCACACTTCTGTGTCACATTTCTTGATAGAAAGTAGAGCAGGTTCTTCTCAGCAGAACCAATTTAATAATGATTTCCGTACAATGAGAATGTCATTTGACCATTGTTGAGATATACCTAAAGGCCGAAAATTCCTAGGATATTCTTAGAGAAAAGTAGTTATTGACGCAGAGTTGTATAGTTTTTATTAATACGTAGTTCTTCAAAACTATGAATTTTGGTGCAGAGGGTTTTACAAAACTGAAAGTTATTTCAATTGTGTTAAGACACGTTTTATTTGTTTGTATAGCATTGTATATTTATTATTTTGGAACGTTATGTACCAAGTTGAAATACAGTAAGAAGTTTTGTTGCGTCAAATTAAAATAGACCTTTAGCACGTCTTACCAATTTTTCTTAACGAATTAAAATAAACATTTTAATGGGCAATCACTGATGTCATTATCTAAATTATTTGTAATATTTAATTAGTTAATTAATTCTTTAATAGAAGTTGATAAAATCGGCCCATATTGAAGAGTTTTACATCTACTTGAACAATGTTAGGTAAACCAGGTTATGATCTTCAGACAGGATCGTAACATCAGTTGTCTACAATATTTAGTTCGTAATGATTGTATATAGGCCGATATGCTTTAGCTGGTACTTGCACGATAGCGTGAGAAGGACTAGCATAGGGCACAGCTGGGGCAAAAGTTGAAGGCACAGCGTCAACCTGAAAATAACAAAACGTCAATTGCACTCTTTCCGATACATTGGTACTCATCTCTTATTACGTCATTTTGTGGTCAGACGCTTGATGTCAGACAGTACGATCAAATTTAACAAACATTTAAATTACAAATTCAATTTGTATTTGTTGACATTGTTGACATAAGTCAAGTGGCAATTAATAGAGCTGCTTACATCATTCCAAAAGTTTGCAAAGCAAAATCGAGAAAATGGACTTCCGCCCATCTACTTTTGAGGTACAGATTATCAGTAATAAAATGTGAAACCTACTTGTCGGTCAACTGGATATTGGCCACGAACTGACGAAAGTGCTGCAACTGTGATCAGCAACGCAACCCACAACATCGTAAACGGTCAACTTCTCTCTACAGAAGTGCGAAACCAGCAATACTAAGTTCCAATATGAATTCCAGTTCTTATGTACAATGTGTCATGACTACGAAATAAATAACTTTTTTTATATATAATCACTTATCACTAAGTGACCTATAATATCACTCATTTAAAAATTCAGGGTTGCACATAAATATTATCATTTAATAGGTCATTTATAAAAATAGATAAGATATGTGCTGAAATTTAAACAATTTATATATTATTGCCTTTAGATATTAGGCATATTGGCATAGATATTAGGCATAGTCTTAATTCTTAATACATTCGTACAGCCATGTTCATTATTTCGCGGTCCAGACTCGAAGCAACGAGGGAATTAGATAGAATTAGATTTGCATAGAGGGCATTTGTGTTTCCTAACTTCATGCAAAGAAAGAATTGATATCTAATTTTATTATTTGACATGATCTGGCTCACTGACCCACTAGTTGATCTCTAATGCAGGTGGGTAGGCAACACAACTACCATCTTTGTATTGCGGGTAACGTGACAATGCGAGTTCCTGACAGCCATTAATGTTGTTGCCATGGAACTGTTTAACATTTATAAGAGTATTGAAAAACTGACATTTGTTATTTGAATTTGTGTAATTCGTTTATTAATTAATGATTTTCTAAATGAGTAGCATGTGAAACCAGTGAAGTATCTTGTAATTTTAAATTCTTTGATAATTCGTTTACTTTGAACTGTTAGAATCTGTTTGTTTATTTTTTGATATCCAAATGTATATAATATATTGGCGCTGATAACCTCGGCGTTGAGCGCCATTAAGGGTCATTAATACTGCTTGATAATGATTAATGAACTTTACAACGCAATTAAAACATTACGTAATACATCAAACTCCATCCTAAAGATCATCGGGCGCCAAACTTTTGGACCTCACAATGTTATGTCTGTTATGACTCATACGTGTAAAATACGTAATGACGGAAAATACGATTCCTCATGTAGATAATGGGGGGACTGGGGGGAGGGCCCCACAGCAGCAAGAAGGCCCGAACATTTTTGTTTTCAGGAATTCATAGGATTCTACGCGATTTCTGGTCAACTTTATTTGGAGAAATATCACTTAAAATGACTCTTAGTTATTGAAATAATTTTCGGAAACTGATATTATTTTCATTATAGAGTAAAATACCTGGAAAAGGCGTAATTACGTATTCAAACCCCTTCAATTTTTAATACGTTACCAGGCAATTTAAGAGAATAGAAAATTACAATCAAGTAAAAGTTTTAGTTAAAAAATGGCCCTTGCATAATTAATTATTTTTTTTACTGCAATTAAAATTTTATCCTCATGGTTATGATCCTTTCACATTTGAAGTTGAATTATATTTATTTGTGTATGTTTGTGTTTCTTTTCTTGTATTATTTAATGTGAATCAACTGTACTGTATTATAATTTTGTACTAATCCACAGATAAGTCCCTTTTAGGGACTTAGTGGAAGAGTGTTTATTGTATATTTATTATTTGTGACAATAAAAGAAGTGTTCAAACCAAAACCAAAAAACATGTCCGAATTCAGTGCATTTGTATGGGATTGTCATTTTTTTTGTAAATTAATAAATTGCTTGGAAAGTTTTATCATGGTTTTATGACAACTTAAAAATTTCTCTGCGGACCACCAACATTTTCTCGCAAGCATCCGGTGTGGTCCACAGACCACGTGATTTTGTGTGAAAAAGTCTTCCATCAAAACACTCCATGTCAAATTAGCAGCCAAGTCTTCTCAACTTAAAAAAAATATATCAGCACTGAAACATGGAGGTATCAAAAAATGGGCAATATATGAACACGTTCATTAAAAAAAATTAAAAAAAATACTTGGTGCATTGTTGTTTTGTGGCACTTAAAATAGAATCCATGGACTTTAGCTTCACAAATGTATTGTACAAATGTACAAATGTGTAAAGATCAGTACGATTTTAACAATAATGCTGAGATAATGACACGTTTCTGGATGGATCAAGTGTAAAGTCGCCGGACTCGAAAGGGGCAATAGTAGCTACTACCCTAGATGCATTCTTTCTTGACTAATCAGTGAAAACCGCAGGTCGCTAATTGTTTTGGTAGGGATGCTACGAACGGATAGCAACCCACATTTTCCCACGTAGCCCCCGCGAATGACATCGAATCCCAGTGGTCTCCAGGTATAAGTACTAGCAGCCACTGGTAAATAGATCGGTGTATTTTGTATTATTTTTATCAATGGACTATCTAGAGTGCATTTTCCAAGCTGTTAGTAGCTGGTAATGCTGTTTTATTATACTTATAGTTACCCAGTTCTGTCTGTCTGTCTGTCTGTCAGTGGGGAACGCCGTCGCGCGCATCCACCGGTGCGAATTGTTCATGTTTTACATGACGGGTCCCTTTAGATATACTAGGAAAACGCTCTGTATAACGCGTTGATAAGCGAGCCTTCGAGTTGTATTGGTTGCTAAGCTGGGAAGATAATCTAACGAATTGCGTCATATGAGAAGTGATAATTTTGTCTCTGAATTCTTCTAATAAATTCGACTTATATCTCAAAACAAGCATAACATTACAATAAAATGTAATTTTTATGAAAACTTTCAAAAACGCCTAAAAGGTTGGTCTCAATGACCATGCAAAATTTGAGGTTGATCGGTAAAACGGTTAAAGTTTTAATTTGCAACCAATCACAGGATCTTGTCCAAAAACAATGCACGTGACCGCTCATATGACATTAGTGTGTGTGCCAAATTTCAGATCGATTGGTTGACCAGTTTGCCTGGACATTGCAGGCAAAAAAACAAACATACAAAAATGCACAGAAAAAGAGACAGAAGAGTCCGGTATTAACGCTCGCTGCTCGATCCAATCACTAAATACTAGAGATAGTTTTGACGTCTGGGCGATAGATTTCAATGTTCATTCACTCGCTATGTGTCAAGCATTTTCTTTTTTCTAATCATTTTTGAATAAACGTGTTTAATTTGATTTGAATTCGTTTTATTCCCTCGCTTGGACCATTTGTATCACTACATTTTAGAGATGAAATTATTTATTTATATTTCACAGAGAGATATTTTTAGAGCATTATGCCTGCGGGTTTTACGCGGAGTTATTATTATCGGAATTGAAAATTACATCACCGAATAATTGCAATAAAATAATGTGAAATCAACAAAACAATCACACAGTTTTATTAGTTTTATTTTCTAACTTTATCATAATAAAATTATTTTCTTGGAAGAGATATAATTATTAAGTTTATAAAAGGTGTAGGTGACATGATAGTAACTAAAATTTGTATTCGGTCGTTAAATTTCAAATTGTAAAGTTGGTCTACTAACTTTCCAATTTTCAATATAGTTTTATTAATATTGGAAATAAGGCCATATTCTCTGTATAGTTCGTGATAAAATCTATTAACAGCTTTTGCAGGTTGTGATTTTACACAAGAAGTTTCAATACACGTAAGATGTTTGGCGAACTCAGAGCGTTCAATGCAAGTACCCGCGTAACGGCATCACCCTGTTCTCTCAACGATGCATTAGCGCTGCGGTGCACACTCGGGACTGAACCGTTCGCCAAACAAACCCGTATCGAAGAAGAGGACACAACAGAAATAGCCAAGCAAGATCGAGAAAAAATAGGGATGAAACTTTGCGCCCGAGGTCTTTTAATATCGAGCAGATCCGAGGGAAAAGATAAATACAGACTCTAAAATAGAACATTCTCTCTTGAGTTCGAGTTTGGGTAGGAAACTGAGCGCGCTTCGAGAACGACATTGGAGAAGGGAGAACAAAAATCGCTTCACCATTCCTCCTTTTTCAGCTCTTTTTAACCGAGACTGTGTTTCCTTTTATATTACAACAAAAGAGTACTAAATGAATGTCAGCTCAAAAGAGTTTCAAATAAAACCCACGAATCGTTGAACCTTAACCAGAAGTTTTAATACAACTTTGCACAAATTCTAACAAAAAAAAATGTTGAGTTAACTTTTTCGTTTGCATAATTGAAGCACTGAACAAAAATGTAATGGAATTGTTTTATCCTTTATTTTGCGACCTCAGCTTCTAATAAAGGTGAGCACTGGGGTTATTTATACTCTGATTTGTTTCAATAATATCGATAGAGTTTTCACGTAGGCGCAGATAACCACATCCCCCCCCCCCCCCCACTTCAACCCTGGCTCGACTGACTGTGGAAAACAATGAAATTAATATTTCATATTGCCATTTGTTTAATGAATATGGCGCAAATTGTATTTTATTTGTGTCGGACACACAATGTTTATTGATTATTGAACGTTCAGATTGTATTTTTTTAATAAAGCGAGTTCTTTTATCCGTACACATTTTCGTCAAATCCACTTATTGGAAAGGATTCTCACTTAAAACCTTCACGCAGTCACCTGTATAATCCGATATTGGAAATACACCATTGAGGCACCACTCAATGGCCAATACGCAATAAAGTGGTGTCAAATAGAATAGGTATTCAAGCCAAACGGATTCGTTTGAATTAAACTAGGAAAATGCTCAGAGAACGCGTCCATTATAGAACCTTCAAAATGAATGTAAGTAATGCATTTCTTCATTGAACATGTTTAACACTTAAAAGAGACCAGAAACTTAGACATTTATTTCAGATTATCCCTAGTAAAGCTGAGTATAACTATTAATCCATTTTTCGAGGAAACCAGTATATAAATATTGCTGCTTGTAATACGAAAAGATATAAATATTGATATTAGTGCAATAAGTTTTGAACTGGCACATTTGATAAGCTCTCTAATGATTAAACTCCATCAAAATACACCATTTTGGAGAAACCACATAGTAAAACTTAACATTTTCTAAGTGTTGTTTTTCAATGCTGTGCTATAGTTAAACCGTTGATTATGAACTAGAATGACAACTAATTGTTAATCTTAACTACTTAATTAACAGAAAATAAAGAATAGTCCGTTCCAAATCTGAATCAACATCCAAATACATTTAATTATAGATTTAATAGTTAATCAATACAATAGGTATAAAACCATGTGAATGCAAAGCAATACAATTAAGCTCTCTGTGGATGTTTGGTATCAAGAGCATAGGTTTTGTGGTGATTTGTACTTTCATTCCGTATTCCGTTGTTATCGAGTACATAATGGTCGGGGGCTTGATTCATTTACTATAGCATCTGTTGTTAGGGGCTGGAGAAATGAATAATGTGATATGATTTTGTAGAGATGCAAACTCAGCGGCGTAATATGGAGATTTATTCGTAGACACAAATTGCGGGAAAATCCCTGTTCCTCGACACATTTTCTTCAAACAATTCTCCTTGAGCTTCAACAACATTCCTTTAATAAATAGTTTATTATAGTTATACCATGATACTTTTTCTTGTTGCTATAATTATGTTACATGCATGATTGATATTGTTAAATATTTAGTGATACGCACATAGAGAATGAAATATGAGTTTTGTACCAGACTGGCACGGAGCTTTGCTTTGAGATACAATTAGCTTTTTATATTAATATTCAAAACTTCGCATCAGCGCCTCCTTGCGGAAAGCACAGATTATAATTTACTCCGAATTTTCATCAAGATATTCAGAATAAAATCTCATCTCTTGCATCTTTTATCTTCAAACTGCTTTAATTCACAAATCTACGTGCAATTTACATAAAAAATAACTTGAAATATAGTTATATTGCAATGTAAATGAGGGAGAATTCTATGAACCTGTGCGCCACACACCATTCGCATAAACTTTCAAAACTTTTGGTGAGTTAGAATTCTCTAGGGATGTACTAATTAGTAGCCCTCATTTGGAACTTTTTACTCGCTCCAATTCTCACTTTTGTATTCATGTGTAATAGAAGAATGCCCTCAGAGGGGCAAAGGTAATTGAATTATTTCAGAGAACTTGGATTCCGTTCCAATATCAACAAACCTGGGAGGTTTTTCTGGGTCAGAAGAGATCATTTATGTTTTAATTGAAATATTTTTGTTTCTTCTCATGTAGAGATTTGAAACGGGAAAATGAATGGCGTAATACATTTCCTAGTTTTTATCGAGCTAAAGAACAGTTTGGTGTGATTTGTTTCTGTGATAGGTGAAATGTTTTTGTAGTGTTTCTTTCTCTCTCTTATTAATGTTGACATAAATAAGGCTGAGAATCTCGGACACCTACTCGGACTTGGTTTATTTCTCTATTTTGTAATGACCTTAGATTGAAATGACACACAATTTTTATTAATATTTAAATGTTTGTTGTATCCGATATTAGGGAGGGTTATAATTGTTTAATGTTTTACCAGATTTTATCAAAATTGCGTCAAATCGATAAAGAATTTAACAAGTTGTATTAATTTAAAGGTTAATTTTCCAAATTGACAGAACGAAATGAAAATGAACCAAAACTTGATAATAATTTACTAATTATTTTTGGTTTTTCATGACAGAGGGTATAGATGGTTGTTGTTAATAAGTTTAATTAAAATCAGAAAATGCAGTAATTATTTTATAATTGATTTTGATGGGTTTGTTTTAGTTGGATTATGATCTCTGTGACAGGGATGTTTAATTTGAGGATTTACCAAACCCGTGCTCGCTTGTCAACGAGTTACACATAAGCGTTACTCGTCACCCTCATTTAATACAGAATGAGCAATTATTTCAATCAGTTTCCACTTTAAAACTTTGTGAAGTGCGATTAAGGCTTCTGCACATCCTCATTATGGCTAGACTTTACAGCTTGCGGGAGACTAATACCCAATTAACCTAATTTCGCTTGTATAATCTAAAATGAAAATAATTTTGACGCTCCAAATTGTATCTATGGTAAATTGTTTTACATCTTTACAAGAAATAATAGTGCTGAGAGCTCTTCAAATTCAGATAGTTTTATAATATTCATGGAGGAGAGTGAAATAATAAAAGAATGGACCTTCTACTGTTCATAAACATTAATGTTGTTAATGGTTATTATTCGACACATTCGATAAAGCTTTATTACGACACGGGGTTAATGTTATGAGTCAATGGGTTGTAGCAGTGGGGTAGATTGCTTTGATGAATGAAATGGTTGCGGCGCTGCGTGAAATTACGCAATTTATTGGAAATAATGAACATAGGCGAAGGATGAAAAATCGTGCTTCGCTTCAACAAGTAAACGAGTAGTTCTACAAAAGACACAAAAGACAGAAGACGCTTTAAGGTTTAGTTAGTTTGATATAGTTAGTTTGATAGTTAGTTTGATAGGTCATCGCTGCAACAAAACGAAGACATGGATCTTGAGTCTAAGAAGAGAAAATAAAGAGAATACTATTCGTAGAGCGATTAGTAGCTCAGGATGTAAGCGCAGGATAAAAGCTCAGGCCGAAATCTCAGGATGTAAGCTCAGGATTCAAGTTCAGATTAAAAGCACAGATTGTAATAAATGCTAAGAATAAAATGTTGATTATTACAATATTTGCAAATTTGTAATGAAAACCCAGTATACTGTTAAATTATTAATTGAATACCGAATGAAACAGACGTGGATTGTTGATGACTAATGAAATTGATATCATTTACGGTGTAATTTTATGATTTCCTCATCAATATTCCACAGAATACAAATGCATACTAATGTTGTTTCATCATGTCATGGTACACTCGGTTTAATGAAAATTGCAATTGCAACAAAATTACAAATGGTGGCAGAAGTGGGATTTTATTAGAAATTATGGTTGAAATACAAACATAACAAATTATTACTCGTGCAGTTCAATTATTTCTTCAAAGTTGTATATGAAGATATGAAGACAATGAAGATTTTTTGATAATGATAGAAATTTAGTGAATCACACACACACACACACACAATGAAGATTGTTTAGTTCGTTTTATTGGCAAAAAGTTTAAAGAATTCTTTGAACTGCTGACTATCACAGATACGTAAATGCAAGTTGCAACAAGTGTTTATTTCAATTGAAACTTGCATCGCGTGCGTCGGACGTGACTTGGACAAACATCGTTGTTCTCCGGTTTGGTTTGAGGCTTCAGCTCTCTGTGGTGAACCAGAATTACGTGATTTCCACGGTTTACCGGGGGGAAAGTTCGCCGTCCGACTTCTCCCTCGTGCGCCGCGAAAACTTCAATAATGGAAGAGATTTTCACGATGGAGGTGCGATAGCTCGACTAATCAGATAATGCGACGCCAGCGCCGCCGTACGGTGGGCTGATGAATTAAGCTGGGAAGCTATTTGTGTAAAATACTCGGTACTAATATTAAGAAGGTTGCGGTGAATTTTGTAATAAATCACGTACTAGAGTCTGTGCAGAATAAGATACTCCCAATATGTGTCAAAAGAAGAGGCTCTGTAAGAGTTACGTTCATGACAAAAACACATTAAATTTACTAATAAAGTTTTTATTTTGTTACAAATTATTTTCATGTTTGCGAAGTTACTTTTATAAATGCGCTATAAATATTGAAGACAAAGTTTAATTTTTTAATACACTTACAAACGCCAGTATTGTAATAATGTTAATGGGCTACTGGGTCTGGACATTGAGAAATGTCCCACTGCCAGACAATCTCCAAATTATATCCCCCCCCCCCCTCCCCCCGTCAAATATATTATCACACCACAAAACTTTAGTAACTTTTTAATACTTTTTTTACTGAAATTTCACTGCAAATTAAATGTAACATTCATGTATTTTCCAATGACAAATCACATTGAGAAACATTTTAACATCATGGCCAATTAATTTCTGCATGTGACTCTCCAAGTATTTTATGCCTACCTACTCAAAAGGTTTCAATTAAATTAGCAATTAGCTCCATCATTTGATATCACCAATTAAGGTGCTGATTTGCCATTTATTATCTAGGTAAATGTTTTGCTAAATATTTACTTTTATAGTCATAGTTATGTTAACACATTTTACGAAAATAGCACGCAATTCTATAAACAATCAACAGTTAACTTAACGAAACTAATCTTTAGTTAATCTCATCAATGAGATGAACACACTTAATCTCCCTGATCCCATAATAATAAGTTTCCTAGCAAGATAAATCGCATTTTATGCCTTTGACGTTGACGCCTCAATCGAATCAATTAAAACTCAAAAGACAATCGTCCATCGACAGACCAAATTTAAATATCAACGCATCTCGATTCCCTTTGTTTCGACAAGAGCTGTGTCAATGTAGCGTGATGGAGTGTAATTAGACAGCGTCGAGCGCTCTGCATTGCTCGTCGAGCTGAACCTAGCGGACACTTGAGCCGACCAGGTTGACCGAACTTTCAGTCTCCCCTCCACAACCTCTGTCACTACAGCCAGGGGTAATGAGGTGAGAAGAGGGTCTAATGAATTACCTCAGAGACGACCACGTGATCGAATCGCATGATCGAATCGCGTGATCGAATCACGTGATAACACACTAGTTACTTTCAATCTCGCGAAATATCTTGAGAATTTTTCTCTGACTTTTTAAAACCTGTTAGCGAGCCTTTAGTTCATGTAGTGATTTAAAACAGATTTTTTTTATCAATGGCACTTATAAAGGTCAGGTTCTTCAATGTTATGTTAATTCAGTTGTTAAGTTTAACAGTTACTAAGTTGTCAATATAAAAATGCCATTGGCTGTTACCATGGTAATAAGGGTCATCTTCTATAAACAATTTTAATTACCATAGAAACGTAAACCGAACCCAAATTATTCACTTGTGCATGAATATTTATAGGAATATCACATTTAAACTTCGTAGGACAAAAGAAAACTAACGAAACATTCCAATCAATGTAATTATTTTAGATTAAACACTTTTTACACGGCTACGTGACCTTATAAAACAAGTATAACTTTTGTTTCCAATAAGTGCATTTTTACATTATTATTTAGTTAGATAGCTGTTCAACGAAAGGTTTTACGAGCCATGTAAATAGATTTTGAGCAATTCCCATTTTGGAGTAAACCATAATAATTTTGTTACCATAAGTGCACCGCACGATACAGTACCATGTTACCATAAGAGCACTATGCCACAAAAAGGGGTGAATTAAATTACCATATTTCAGAGTTAATGAATGTAATGATAAGATTTTTATGATCTGAGTATATAATAAAGTTTTGAGTTTATTCACATGCATCATACAATGTGATTACAAACCTTGTACAAGTACTTAGTTGTATTAAGGAACATTCCGAATTTTGTGAAACGTAAATAACTATATTTTTTTATATTTAATTATTCCAAACACGTTCATTCAATCTTATAAAGAGATATATTTGGCCAATTCTAATTTTAAATCTAATCTTCTACATCATTTACGTTTATTAACTTTTAACGGTTGAAAGATCTTTTATGAAAAACTGTATGTACCTTCTAATCAGATATGTTTGTACTTCGTTGTGACTCGAAGTTTTATAGCTAATCACAAAATCTGATCAGCACTCCCGAGCTTTTATGCTAATTATATAGCGTTAGATATATTAGCATTAATCACGATCTTTTACATTTTCTGCTTTAAAGAATTTGTACTGAGAGAAAGATTGAAGTTAGATTGGAAGGTGTTAGGAAATTAAAGGTACGCTGCTCAGGTAATGATTTTAAATCCTTTGGTGGCGTTTGATAAACTTGCACTCTATCCTTTGTCCTCAACTGGCTGGACT
Source organism: Leuctra nigra (assembly GCA_934045905.1). Lineage (NCBI taxonomy): Eukaryota > Metazoa > Arthropoda > Insecta > Plecoptera > Leuctridae > Leuctra > Leuctra nigra. Next base: position 22,400,863 of record OW203762.1, read on the forward strand.
AAAGCTTAGTACAACTCTGATGTTAATATTACTAACACTTGGCTTACCTTTCTGTTTGTACCACTGCACATAACTCTAATGTACTTTTTACTCAATTATTCAAAATTCGTGAATATGCGTCGGAAAGGGTGACCATGCTTCATCATTTTATGTAAATAGCGCGCACGAATTTCGTCCACCTATAAACCGAGTTACTCGGCGTATATTTATTTTGTGTCAAGTTTGTTCTATAACGCTACATGGTGAAAGAAAAACATTACTCAATGGTTAACTTGAAAGGGTTGAAAATCCCCAGTCATTTGAGTCGTGTTTGAATGTGGAATTTGAATATTCATGTGGGCTCATAATGCCGATCGTGAGGTAAATAAATGAGCAGCAACAGCTTTTTCATTATCGCCGTATCGGGTTGTAAATGTGGAACATTTCAGTGACGAGTAATATGTCTAATATCCTTCCTTGTTTTGATTGATGTTTGATAGAGTGAGGAGTAGGGACAGGTTTTATCCACCCTTCATGAGATTGATTAGTACATAAAGCCTGAATTACACGGATCACTTTTATGAATAAAGACTTGAAGATAAAGTCTTGAACTAACTTTCATCATGTCTTAACGAAGCATATTTTATCATGACTGCTGATCTACAGTTTTTACGCTTTGTATTCTACAGTTATTATCCAATTTATATTCAAGTGTAGTTGTCCTGCTCATAGTATAAAGATCAGCCCGTTCACTTCTTCACTGCTGCTGTTTATAATGTATTCGATGTCCTGATCTAGATACTGATTCAAAACTTTTATCCATGTAAATAAATGTTTTTCGTACGAAGGCAAAGAAGATAAGAGGTGGATTTATGATCTGTGCATTGTCATTCATTCTACTTTCCCATGTCGAAGAGAAAACACGCTGATTATTTTGCTGAAGACAGGTTTTCGTGTCCTACATTGTCTGCGAGAATTGCTTTTATTATCAAAGTAACGTAAGTGAAAACTTGTTGATGACCACCGGGAAAGTCCAAACTACTTTGACCCAAAATAGTGCAAAGTCTTCCCAAACTTTCAAGACATAAGCTTTATCCCTCCACTTTGCATATTTGGTCACAAATGAAATCAGCGACGTAATTTCCTCACCGCTTTCTTCATTCTTTCTTAATTGCACGTTTTTATGTGACGAACATTTTAAACGCATCAACGCGCCTTCTATTTGAAACTTTTCTTCCTTGAATTTAATTGGATCTTTGAAATCCTGAGTCACGATTGACTCCGCCTACTTCTGTTACTTTCGAGAGACGATTCATTCCTGAATCCAGACCGTATCGAGCCAGAGTCCTTCAGGACGTGCAACTTATTTCCTGGAACTTAATGCGATTAGCGAGAAGGATACTGGGCTGGTAATTAGAAACGATGAGGGTTTGCACCTAGAGCCGGCGGTGTAATAATTACTATCCGTCAAGCGGAGGAGAATTATGTGCACGGATCTTCACATGATGATGATATAGTGCATCATGGATGTTTGCACTTTACAACACTTGAGAGCAAAGTTGTGTTTAGTTGTAATGTAGAAGTCGAGTTGTCAATCACTCTTGTTCAACACTGGAGATGCAGAGTTTAACAGAGTTTATTGGAACCAATTGTCTGAATATTTATAGGCATGGAAATTAAAAACACTGTGGGATAACTTGAGTATTAGTTACTAAGATAACTTTATATATATTGCAAGATAATAAAATAAAATAATATAAAGATTAAATCATATTTAGGTTTAATAATTCTCTCTTTATTGGACGTTACACAAACTATTTTATTTTAATCTCGATATTTCGCCTTGTTCACAGTAGGCTTCATCAGGTTTGATATAGGCTTCATAGGCTTCATCAATAAAATAGTTTGTGAAACGTTCAATAAAATAATTATTATATCAATAAATCCAAACTAATTAACGAAAACGAAACATTAAAGAATATTTAGGTTATGTCAGCGATTACCTAGGGAAGTAATTTTATCTTGTTTCTGGAAATGACAAAATCATAACTGAGGTTATGACCAAAACTTTAGTAAGGGATTTAATCTACCTTCTTAATTTCGAGAGTAACCATAAACATAACAATTATTATTGGACTTGTAACCAAGGAGGTAATGCAATTATACTTTTCGGAGAAGAGAATGCTTGGAGAATCGTCTCTGGATCGCTTAGAATAGCAATCAAGTGCTTTAGAGAAGTTTTATTTGACTCTCTCACATTGTGTGGACTGAATAAAATAGTTTCTTGATTATATAGTTCACTGAAACAGTAATACTAGGAAAACGCTCCGTGTAACGCGTTGATGAGCGAGCACCGGACACGTGCGCAAACATAGAACCGAAGATGCGTTAACACATAGAAAACATTATTAAACATTTTAACCTACGTTTTATTAAACCTAAATTAAACGTTACAGTACCTAGTTTAGAAACGGAATTAATCCAGCGTTCCACACTTACAATTAGACAATGTAATGTTCTGAACTGAATGAATCAAACCTTTCAAAAAATTAGCAACCTTCAAGAAAGTGTCAGGCTAGACAGAAGCTCAGAAACGGAATGAATCCAACGTTTCCACAAGTACCTAAGAGACAATTATGAAATATCAATGTTCTGACAAAAACTCTCGATATATAATGTTCATCTGCAATAAAAGCGGGGAAACTGTACTAAAACCTTCACAAGAAATCCAATTTGCCAAACTTTTCAACGAAAATAAGCAAAATGCTGGAGAGATTTGAAATGACATGTGATCACAAGAAGAAAACAAACGCCACTCAAAGAAATTATTGAAATATCGACTCAGCAAAGTAGTTACACAGGAAGCACGGCCATCAGAACTACGAATTACCAAAAGTCAATCAAGGTCCTTAGTTTTGTGAAAAATCGAAATGATTTGTTTGGAAATAAGTTCCACATTGAATTATCAAAATATAATCCATTCATTCAACATGAAAGTATCTGATTGTCACTGAAAATTGAAAGTAGCATCTATACACTCTTGTACCTAAAGCAAATCAGATTCAGTTGCATTGGAAAAACATTCATTTTCAATACTTCATTTCTGACAGCTTTTAAAAATGTCAATAAGTTCACACATTCTTAATTGATTGGGATGAAAATTTGTAAAATAAGAGACAATGTTGGTCCTAATGACCATGCAAAATATGAGTTCGATCACATTTATGGCAGACCATTTTCATTTTTCAACCTATCAGGAGATGTTTATTTAAATTTTAACCAATAAATGGATTTCAAAAAATTGGGGCCTGCAAACAGAAAAGGTTGTCTTTACATGTGTGCAAAATTTCAGATCGATCGGTGAAACGGTGCGACTTCTACTGCTCCAAAAGATAAGATAGCAGCCAAAAAAAAACAAAAAAAAAACAGAGGTCCGTGCCAAAAGAGCCAAAAGGAGAAGCTCGCTTCGCTCGCTCAATTATGTATGTGCAGTTTCTAACTACTAGGAGATGTAAACTTAGCATTACTCTAGAATCATGTCCATATAAATTCAATGACGGAGACTTGCCAAGTTCTAGTCTCGAGATGGTGATTTCAGCAGTTGGTAATTGTGTTAATCTATTAACTTTAGCGCGATAATTAATTAAAACTTGGGTCAAATGAGGTTGAACTCTTAAATCTTGATGAGTCAGACACTTTAAATCTCAGTTCATCATTATAGTTCAATGATAAAATGCAATCAATCATGTTGTCTAAAAATAGAATTTTGTCAACAGATTTCTATTTTCAGCCGCCGTCGTAAATACATAGTTTTACGTACACTTTGCACACAAACTATAAATTGTTAGATGTAATTAACTAACGATCTTCACTATCAATCATTTGTAACAATGGATAAAAATGTACTTTATGACATAATTTAGTACCTACTTGTACTCATTTTCGAATTAGATTTTCAGAACGTGCTACCTACCTAATAATTATTTTTTTGAATTTTAAACTTACTGTTACCAGTTCTGTCTGTCTGTCTGTCTGTGAGGAACGCCGTCGCGCGCATCCACTAATGCGCATTGGTCATGTTTTACATGACTTGGTCTCTCTTTAATATTTAGGTTAAAGTTCCTTGCAACGTAATTCTTCCCCAAGTCTCACTCTCTCTCACTGCTGGCTTTTCACTCTTGTATTTTTAAGCCTAGAACAGAGGTGATTGTTGCGGCTTCATTCCCCTCAGCCAAGCGCAAGGGAATCGTTTCAAAATCATCCGTTTATTACAATCCCACAATTGTAATTTCATCTCAAATTAGAAACGAGCTCCATAAATACACACCTTAATATTAATAACTAGGAAAACGCTCTGAGTAACGCGTTGATGAGCGAGCACGGATACGCGCAACACCTCGAACCGAAATTATGTTTATCGAAAATGTCCTTAAAAGCCAATAATTCTAGAATTTCGTCACAGACTTGTATGAAAATCTCCAACGATTCCTAAAATATTGGTCCCAATAACCACGCAAAGTTTTAAGTTGATCGATTGAACCTTTACGATTGAACGATTCCTTGTTAATTTCCAAAAATCACAGGATATCGTTCAAAAAAATGTTAAACGGTCGTATCAGTTTCATAATACGTTTGAAAGTTTCTGCTCTCTTGAAGTGAAGATTCGAAGATTCCGTGAAATATGAAATTCGAGAAATATGATAGCCAACACGCAAAATATCCGTAAACTGTCGATAACTTTTGAATGTAAACACAGTTTAGTCTGAAAATTGTCAAAAATACAGATAATGTTGGACCCGATGACCATACAAAATTTTAAGTTGATCGGTCAAACGGTTCTGGATTAAATTTCAAAAAGCACATGAAATTTTTTTTAAAATTTTAACCAATGGGAGGATTTGGCTGAAAATTTGTAAAATAAGAGACAATGTTGGTCCTAATGACCATGCAAAATATAAGGTCGATCACATTTGTCGAAGTCCATTTTCATTTTTCAGCCTATCAGGAGATGCTTATTTAAATTTCAACCAATGAATGGATTTCAAAAAAATTAGGGTCTGCAAACAGAGAAGGTTGGTTTTACATGTGTGCAAAATTTCAGATCGATCGGTGAAACGGTGCGACCTGTGTATCGGCTATTAGCAGCCAAAAACAAAAACAAAAACAAAAAAAAAAAAAAAACAGAGGTCCGTGCCAAAAGAGCCAAAAGGAGACGCTCGCTTCGCTCGCTCAATAAATGCTATGTTTACATTTTCTAAAATGTGTCTTGTGCTATTTCTGATATTATCAGTAATTTAACAGGTGCGTTAAACAAGCTTCGAAGTCTAGGTTATAATTACTAAGTAAACACAGTAGGGTTAAACACGTGCCGAAACCGTGTTCTTGTCCATTAACTTCGACAAGTCAATCCGAAGACTCGGCTTCGTATCCAACGTGAGTGAGGTCGTACTTTATACTTTATTATTCATTAGCTAGAGGTGCGGCTTGCCATTGAGATGTTAATTAACTCTGGAGTAGTCTATGAAAGAATGTGTGTTTGGATGTTAAGGGAGAGAGGGGCAATAGCGTCCGGGGGAGGCGAGCTGGGTCACGTGGTATTTTCGGCGTCACCTCGCAGCTCAATCGATCCCATACAAAACTCGCCTTTATTTCTCTCTCTCGTCTTTAACTGTAATTCATATTATAATCGTCGTTGATAATTACTGTAAAGTCAATTGTATCATGTCTCATTAATTCTGCTATAGGGCGTTGAACGTTGCGTCGGAATAAAAATAATACAACGTTTTTTTAAAAAAATATTTAAGTAGGGTTAAAGTTCCGTTACTTTTTTTCCCTGACGCTCTTTAAGAGAAACTTTGTCTTTGTCGTATAAAGAAAAATTCCAACAATTTCTATGTCACCGGATTGAATCCGGGGGGAGCAGTTTTTTTTCTTCTCCTCTTTATCTCTACATTCTCGCAGCGAGCTTCTTTGTCCGTGTCGCAAAGGCTTACACGCGAAACAACAAAGCACCATCGCAAAGCTTTTTATTCTGTTATATTTAATAATAGAGCACAGGCCATCACTTTCAGTTACGTTCATTAGAGCGTCGACATTATTCCCTCAAAGCCTTCAATCTGTTCTTCCAGACATATGACGATATCCCACTTCATCCCCTCAACAAGAACCTCTCTTGACGAGGTGCGTGGCGTGGCTTTCTATCAACGTGTCATTCACACAAGCGGACGCCCATTGTGATCGACCTCTTCTGTTCCTCACAACCATTAAGATCAAGTGCTTCTCACAGTACTTGAAGAAAATGCAGCTGAAACCTCGGCTTCCAGCTAATTATATGATAACGCATGGCTTTGATGAGAATTCTCTTCTTTCTCTCCTTCGCTCGGAATTAATCTTTTGTTTGAAATACATACAAGAGAATGCTTACTACCATTAATAATTTCGTGGCAATTAAAGTGATAAGGCATCAGCACGGGTTTTAAAATAAAGTATTTGACGAATTTTGTTAATGATGTGGCGTACTATCTTTCATAAATCTTGATGCTTTTAACTGATTATTGTTGGTAATTGATTCGAGGGTGTCAATGATTTATGGTTTTTACTGTCGAGGTAACATTTTCATAATGTCACGCAAACATTTTCAAGGAACATTCTAAAACACGCTTGTCCAAAGCTATTATGTCCAACTAAAAATATATGATTTTGTCAATATTAAGAGCATCAATTATGGATATTATCATTTTTAAATGCCTTTTATCACCGGCAGTTGAGTCGTGTAAGTTCCTGTGAGTTGCGTGCCTATTAAGATACCCTGTACAGCTAACAAGACACGAACATGTACCACATTCCGTTCCCAACTCAATTATTCCGTCGCTACAAAGTCTTCGCGCTCGACTGCAACTTAATCTCGTCCTCTTGGACAGATGGACCACGATCACAGTCGTCGCGACGCTCTGGCGAGATAACGACGTCGCCGTGTGGATGACACCTGACAGAACGACGCTATCGCAAGATACGCAATCACACGGCCATCTGTTGTGTGGGAGTGTATCAAACACTAGAGGGCGGTGGATGAATACTGATGGAAACAATATGTTAACGTGGAACGTTATGATCACGTCATCGGGTGACGTTTCGGCATGAAAACGTGATTTGTTGATTTTGAACTTTTTTTATGATCTTCAAATCGTTATACGAGTACTCGAGACCTGAATTTGAAATCTGGATTAGGAGAAAAAGTAATTCCTGGTGTTACTTTGTTTCATACAATAAACGATGAGATACAAAATGAAGTAGGAGTTTTATTACTTTCAGACAACTTTATTACGATAATAAAATAACATACCTCAGGGGATTTTCTCTCAATCCCAATTTATAAATACAAACGAATTTAAATTGTTTTTACGAGGAAAGTAATATGGTTGCCCGAGTGCAATGAGAAATAAAATGAAGTCGTGTTAAAATAATTCCAAACGTTGTCATAAAATAAGAATGTCATTAGGTAAACGTTTTATTTCATATACTAAGTTCGCAAATACTTTTTATAGCGCCTCAGAAGCATCGGAAATGTTGAGCGCTGATTGCCTCAGACTTCAGTACATTTGTGGATATAAAACTAGGACACGAAGTTTCTTCAGTTTAGCCGCAATTTGTCTGGACAAGTTTAATGGTCTACGTCATGGATTCTCCGAGCTAATATGACGGCGTTTATCCAATCCCATATCTCAGACGAAGCGCCATCATCCGGCGAACTCCAACATACCGGCGTCCCGACGGACGTCGCCCCCCCCCCTCCCTTCCCCCACCCCTGCGCCACTGCACCGTCGAGTTTTCACTACATTGCCAGGGAGTAATCAGCTTGATAAACACAATAACAAAAAGATATTTTCTCTGCAGACTCGTCTAGTTCCGTTGATTTCTTTTAGTTTCCGGTGATTCTCCAAGTTTTCTTCCTCCCTAGAGATCCAAAGAACAAACTCTTGAGATCTACATTTTCTTCATATTATATATTTTTTTTTAATCAAAAGTCGTAACCTACATTATGACTGACTATTCGTAAAATTATTTTAATAAACTCACGTAGTAGTTATTTTTCTCTGATACAATATGGGAGACAGCATCACGGGAGAAGAGAATGAATAAAACATAACTCTCAGCTCGGTGATGACCGGACAGCCATGGACCACTACGAGCTTTGCCTTTGACCTAGCACAAGTTTCATCACGCTATTTTCAGACTCGTATTTCCGACGTCGTAATTATCTAAATGTAGATTTAAGCTGAAAAAGAGCACCGTTGAAAACATATTTCATATTTTCACATCCGTAGGTCTCTATTTTGTATCACGTGCTCCCCGGTTAATTTTGAGAGTGCAGTAGACGTAGACTAATATTAACATGCAGCTGACCTCCAGGGTAGTAATATTTGTACATGATGTGTGCATGTCATTATTCATATTTGAGCGGACAAGGTAAACTCTATCACGCATAGTTATAATGAGTGTTTGTTGACTAAACAACAATAACAATGCCATGAACTTGGGTCTGGAAAAAGACTCCTGGCCAAGTACCTTGTGACATGCAAACCAAAAACTAATGATTATACTAATTCATACACATTTTTTTAGTGATGACATTTTAAACTGAACGATGTCGTTACAAATTAGTCAAATTAGTTTTACGGATGAATGTTCGTGTAATGAAACATGTAAGGGAAATGAACCATTTATTTGGTCAATATTTATGAAACGATTCCAATCCGGTTGTGACGCAAGGCTTTACAGAATCGATAAATCAACGACCCACGGGTATTGCGTAACGAGAGCTTTGCGATATGTAAATTTGATGATTTAAATTTCCTAGTTTTTGTTGGTTTCCGATATGTTATTCTATTAGGTATATACCTAACAGCTTTCTGGTATAAACATTAATTACGAGTGTACGAATTTAATTCATGAGATAATTTTATTCCTACTATATAAAATCATGGATGAATACACAATGATAAAATGGATCTGAATTTCAAAATGTTTCATATTTCAAAACGATAAATACCTCTAATACCACACTGGATTGAATCAACGAGGTATTGATTTTGAAATGTCAATTATCGTTAGAATACTCTGATTTTAGATAAGTTTTTAGTTCTCCGACTCTTCATTTTGTCTTTGTCTTCGACGAGATGTTGCCGACAGAGTCCAGGCGATCGAGATAATCCAGACGCAGCATCCATGACGTCTGTACATCGGCTTTTTCGACGGAGGAAAACCGATAATTTCCTCTTCTCTTCACATTCTGGCTCTCTGCCATCGACATCGGACCGACCACCTGTTGACGAAAACTTCTCCTTTGGCCTCCGGGCTGTTGTCAAAATCTCCCCAGATGTGTTTCAATGACCAGCAATACTTTCCAGATGTATTTCAAATAACATTAAAACTTTACAGATGTGTTTGAGTTCACGGTTTTAACTCCCAGTTGGGCTCAATGAAATTACAGATTTTTTGCTATAACCGACAGTACTTTTTAGAAGCGTTTCAATGACGAGAAATACTTTCCAGATTCGTCTCAATGACCATTAAAACTTTTTAGATTTGCTTGAAGTATAGCTTATGGGCTACTGGAGTTTCAAGTTGTGTTTACTCACAAATACGCCAGATGGAAACATGATATGGCTCAATAATAAAAATATTACACATGGTGACAGATGGATTTTTTTTCAGTTGTAGATTGAAGAGTAACTTTAAGTTACACTGTTACTAACTCAGTTACTTAGTCAGTTACTAACTACACTTTCTAGTTAGCTATACATTTCAGATATACAGTGGCACACCTGTATTTTCCAGATGTGTACATGACTAATACAACACTTTCCAGCTGTGTTTTACTCACGCAATGTCAGAATATATTGGAGGCAGGTCTCAAATCCTAATTCAACGGCCATGATAGATTTCTCACTACAGATATACAGATATTGCTTTGGCAGAGTTTGCTTGAATATGAGATGTGCCTTATTTACATAACTGCATGAATTACCATTCATTATTATAAATTGTACACTTGGAGCTTAATAGGCAATGTGGACATTTGGACGAATAGTACAAAAGCAACATTACTCTATTTTTCGACATCGCTTGTATTTTCACGAATTCTCAAAACAATTCAAATGACAACAAGCGAGGGACAAATAATTCGAGTGTTTCAGTCTCACCCCTGGGGACTGTTTTTTTATTGTAACGCGCTACACATTTCAAATGACCCACAATTAAACAATTTCCATCTGTTGGACAAATATACAACACATGGAAATACTACTAATTGCCAGTATTTTTCTTCGTCAAATAAACTTCTTTCTCGAAAATATCATTTAAACGTCAGATTCATTATTACATTATTTCAATACATCAATCAATATTGAATATATTTCTTATATCAATATTTTGATCCACATCTTCAAACATTTGTAATAATTTTCATTTTCGATCAACATCTGCTACCAATTTGTAATATTTATTATTTTCGATCCACATCAGCCAACATTTGTAATAATTAACATTTTCGATCCACATTTAACACCATTTGTGTTATTTTATATTTTTGATCCACATCTGGCACCATTTGTAATACTTCATATTTTCGATCCACATCTGCCACCATTTGTAATAATGTACATTTTGAATCCACATCTGCTACCATTTGTAATATTGAATTCCTAGTAATTTCACCTCCATACCTAGAATATCGAATAGCCTCTATGTTTTCCTTGCAATCCCGCATGATGAGCAATCACGTGAACCTATATTCGCTAATGAGAGGTCACTTGGCTATCACATGTCAACATGAGCCATCAGCTCACATTCGCATCTCGTTGATTGGCACTTGGTAATTAGACACGACGCTATCTCGCTCGCTCAGCGACGGTGAATCATTTAAAGCCCTGGGCATCGCGACGCTATTTATAAACCGACGTCCGCCATTCGAGAAATGAATTATTGTGCAGCTCTATTTCGAGATGTAACGAATAAACAAATGCAAATATCGGTATTGATATATATTATGTATTTGCTATGCTGAAGTGGTTGAGAGCAGCGATGCATTGGGTTATGAATTAACAATGAAAGTACTATTGAGTATCGGAAATAAAAGATTCGTTCGTCGAAATGTTTTTGTGATTCAAATTTTAAAATGAAGTATTCTTTAGAAAACTCATATCAGACGAATCGTTGATAAGTTTTATTGGTCTACATTTTGATCATGACCAATTATATTTATGCGATTATATTGATCTTAGGTAAGATCTGATTTACATTAAGTTCTATGATTACATACATTTGATGATGGAAAAGTTAATCCTCGAATCATATAAAATTTTAACATTGACGAATAAAAATGGGATCAACGACCATTTATATTTTTTTCTGGGTGTAGGTCAAAAACTCTAAACGGAACTGATTCAGCATTAATACAAAACAATTGGAATGTTCAGGAAAAAGTAGATGAGAAGTAATATTTGCTTTTCTTTTCAAACCATTTTCACTTTGAACATGCAATTTGTTAGACACAAATATGTATTATATCCTAGCAGCTGGGACTTAAAACACAAATTTAATTTAATTTGTTTGAAGCGAAACAGCAAGCCCATTCTCGTTATAACGCGTGACATTACACAAGGCAAAACATTGTAGTGTTTCCCAGACACTCCACGTTCACTTTGCAGAATTGAATTAAATCTTTTCTCGACAAGTTGAAATGTAATTAATTTTAAATCAGAGAAGACACTTTGATTAGCAGTTCTATTAATAACTTTTGAAGAAGAACGTAAAATTGACAGGTAAATATTTTATGAGCTTCTTTAGATTATGAAATTAATCAAAATTAAAATCGACTTGGGTAATAAATCAAGATAATAGAGCTCGACTCATCTGCGCTTTTCACTTTCCTAATGAACATTCCAACAGTCGGATTGGAGCAATCGCTGAAGCGATACGACCTGTACTTAAGTCCCGATTAGAGGTCCCGGCTACAAGCAATTAATGATTCCCCTCTCGTTTACTCCGAATGCATTCGAAGCGTTTAATTGCTAGATAATGCTAATTGATCGGGAGATGTGGGTCACAGAAGATCGAGATTAGGAAGTAATTATATCCCATTGTTCGATGACACGTGACTCGTATGTTAATGAAGAGGAGTGAGTGCAAACAGAAACATTGCTACAATGATGATAATGACAACGGGGATGAGATTTTATCCTGGAATAGCTTTCAATAATGAGATGATATCTTGCAATGCCGCGTTAACATGTTGTAATATGCGTTGATATCTTGCAATATTGATGCAATATTTGCTGTAAGACAGATTATGGAGAGAAGATGGGAGAATGGGCAAGAGATGTGTATGGCATTCCTGGACTTGGAGAAAGCTTATGACCGCCTTCCAAGAGAACGAGTGTGGGAATGCTTAAGGATAAAGGGAGTTGGGAATGGAATAGTGGAGAGGATTCAGAGTTTGTATCATAACAGTATGAGTTGCGTGCAGACCAACATGGGACGAACAGAATGGTTTGAAGTGAGTGAGGGACTGAGACAAGGCAGTGTTCTATCCCCAACACTATTCATCGTAATAATGGATGAGATGCTGATTAAAGTAGAAGGAGGTAATAATGAAGAGGACTCTAGAACGTTAGTGTATGCAGATGATATTATGGTTTGGGGAGACAATTATGAAATGGTGCAAAGAAAGATTGACAGGTGGAGTGAAGTTACAGAAGAGTTTGGATTGAAAATCAGCAAGGAAAAGAGTGAAACTCTTAATATGAGGAAGGCAAATAAAAATAAGAAGAGAGAAAGGATTATGTTGAAAGGTGTGGAGTTAGAAGAAAAAAGGGAATTTAAATATCTCGGAAGTATTATCTCAGAAGACGCAAAAATTAGTAGAGAAGTGGAAGGAAGAGTCAAGAAGGCAGAGAGCTTCTACCAAACTGTGAGAAAGTTATTATGGGACGAAGATTTTCCGATGTGCTGTAAGTTAATCATCTATCAGATGTATTTCATCCCTATACTAACTTACGGAGCAGTAACTTGGACAATCGGAGGAAAAGAAGAAACTCAAATACAATCATCAGAGATGAAATTTCTTAGAAGTATGAAGCGAGTAACAAAGTTAGATAAGATCAGAAGTACTAAGATAAGAAAGGAATTGGGAGTAGAAAGATTGTGCTTTAAGATTGGTAGAGGGCGTTTGAAATGGTTTGGGAATATCAAAAGGATGGACATGGAGAGAATACCTCGGAAAGAGTTTGAAAAGTTGGAGCAGGGAAAGAGGCAAAGAGGGAGACCGAGAGCGAGGTGGCGTGGTTTAGTTGAAGAAGATGTCGAAGTGAGAGGCGAAAAATGGGAGATGGTGAATAAAGATGAATGGTGGTTAAATAGAGACTTGTGGCGGGCATTGGTAGATAGAGAAGAAGATGAAGTGGAAGAAGAGGAAGAGGAAGTGGAAGAAGATGAAGCTAACGCAGAAGTTGAAGAAACGTCAGGCCCGGCCAGCCGGTTTCAATAATTAGTTTAATAGGCTCTTGCATTTGTGTGGGTAGGTTTTCCTACCTCCTTTACCCATTGTATTTTGGAAAAGGATAATAAAGATTATTATTATTATCTTGCAATATCGTATTGATATCTTGCAATAACACGTTGTAATATTTAATGTCTTGTTATCCTGATTTTCAGAATATTGTTTATAGGTTGTAGAGTGTTGTACAGAGTGGTTACTTTGTTGTAACCGAGGTTTATGTATGTGTTTATTTTATGTGCACTCCTGATTATTAGCTAGTTTTTTCTAGGTAGCTTAGCAGTGTGAAGTTATGTTTAATTTGGATGTTTTAATTTATAATAAATAAAAAATATAACGTTAATATTTATCAATTAAGGTTGACACCTTACAATAATGATTAAAGGTGACGTCATTATGTGATGTCATTATTTATATTTAGATCGTTGTATGAAGTAGAAGAGTCATATCCCAATGACGTTGAAAGAGATCAAAGTGTATTATTTTGTCGATCGAGGTTTTTCACATTTCAAAATAGCTCCACTCGTCAATTTATTGCCGCTTTTAGATCACGTTCACTCTACCATACCATCCAGATTCACTGAGAAAATGTACACCGGTTACTCAAGCATAGGGTCGCTAACCCGAAGGATCTAGACTAGAATACCAATTTGTAAAATTAATAACACTTTTTTACGATATAACTGGCGAACTGATTGACTATAAGTTATACAAACTCTTTATGCAAATTTCGAGTTTCATTACAACTTGGAGTTTATGATGGTTGCATGAGAGGGGTTATTTCTATAAAATCTGTAACTATACAATATGTAATCTGCAAACTATATAATAATGCCACTCATAAAACTACCACTATTCTCGCTGTGCTTTGATTCTCTCTGATACATTTCAAGTGACCCAATCGCCTGCAACTAGCTCACATATGCTACGAAGTTTGTTTAATACTGTCTATAGCGTTGGTTATAATAATTATTCACACGGAAAATCAGATTAGTTCCACTGTTTGGTTTTTATTATAAGACTGCATTATCTACCTCATGGTAGGATGAATAACAGAATAATTCCAGAACGAAATTCAGACAGTTATGATAATGCTGGGATTGCTCTATAGAGTAGTTAATATATTTTTACACTTTTGCGTAATATTTTAATTTTTAGATCACCAGCACAGCATGTTACATTATAAAAAAGACCGTTGAACGTTTATATTCAACTAGTAATATTTACTGACCTTTTGAAACCATTCATTCGGCAAACAACGTAGTGCAATTACGTTGAAAATATTTTTTTAATAAAAGTCTGTTCTATCGGTAATGTTCTTTTTCAATTTTCATGAAGCGAACGGAATTAAAATCCCGCCACCGGTGACTGGCCGGTAGAATACCAGCACGTTGACGATATTTCATACCGGTTAGAGTTAATTTCATTAGACACGTGCAGAGGAAGGTGGGAGGGGGGGGGGGGGGGATGAAAATAAAGGAAGGATTAAATGTAATTAACTATGACCATTCTCAGTGCAATGCTAGATATACGCAGTTAGAACCAAAATGTGCTATTTCAAGTTTCAAACTAGCTGCATAGCATAAAAAAACCTATTGTATGTTGACAGCAAAAAAAATAATCTCACGCTACGAACTAACTACTAATTGTTGACACTGGCATTTATTTTATTCTACGGATAAGTTTATGAAGTACGAGTTACTGGGGACTTTTATATGATGATGATGATGATGATGATGATGATGATGATGATGATGATGATGATGATGATGATGATGATGATGATGATGATGATGATGAAGAGTGAGAAAGATGAACGATTGGGCTGAAAAAATATAAAATAGGAGAAAATTAAAGTTTTATATTGGCCACGCAAAATTTGAATTTATGTTTCTGTGGAAAACTTTCAGGATGTAAGGAAGTTCTGACCATGGAAGTTTTTCACAGAAACCTACATTCTAAACCGATCATTTTAATTTTTCAGCCAATCAGGATAAATTTATTTAATTTGAACCAATAACGTATTCCCATAAAATGTATAACCCTAAAACTATTACACGACCTTAAAAACTGTAAAAAATTTCGGTTTCATTGGTCGAACGGTTTGAGCAACGGCCCATTTTCATTTATCAACCAATCGCAGGATCCTGTTCAAAAACGATTCCAGAGACGCGCTTAGATTACATTTAGTATGTGTGAAAATTTTCAGATCGATTGGTTGAACGGTTTGACCTGGGCACGGCAGGCAAAATAACAAACAAAATAAAAAACACATAGAGAAAGTGTAAAAAGAGTACCGTGGTGACGCTCGCTCAAAAATTTAGATGACTGGTGAAAATGCATAATTTCTGTTCGTAAACACTTGGCCCTAAAACGTGATTTGATTTCGCGAGCTCAGTAAACAGAGTCTCGAGATATCCGTACAAGTCAGTGGAGACATGAACTTGTAATCACACGGCTGCTGCGCGCTCGGCTTATCCCCGGTTCATTGAAGCCAGAAACAGCCTTCAGCCTCCCTCAGATGAGTTTACTACATGAATAGAGGGAGAATATGCTCATCCACTCGTGAACAAGCTGTGGTCGCAGAGACACGATAACTTAATCAACTCGATGCTTTGATTAAACGCAAATCACACTTCATTAAACATTTTCAACAAATATTGGTTTCTGTTCTCATATCAATAATTTTTACATTTTAGGTTACGTTTTGAAATTTGCATGAACATATTGGTTTTGTAGAATTTCTTCATATTAGCATTTCGATATTGATTACGGCATTGATATTTAAAATCGTATTCTCATTGTTACTTCGACTTTACGGGGTTCTGAATGTTGTAACTATTGGAGTTGGTGCGACTAACAATGTTGATTTTGATTGTATTTTACTGGTTGATTGTTGAACGGAACATAAGTATTCTCACGTGACTACACTTGATTAATTAAATAATTACTAATTAGTCAATGAAACAAAATGAGTAAAGGAGTCCTGAATCCTGAAAATCCACAAAACGACGAGACAAAAAATAATAATTACGTTTCACTCAACTAAAACCTCGTGGATTTCGTATTCCGCCCGCAAAGTTTCCGCCGAATACCAGTCGAGACTTTTTACTCATCACTTTTATGTAAATCAGCTTGTTCCTGAAGACTGAACAAAGGGACTAATTGCTAGAATATCTGTCTAGTGGACTGCATGTGCATGTATGACGTCACAATGTGTCAAGCGGACCAGGACAATCAGGGTGCATTGAAACTCGCTCGCGACCTGCTCGTCTTTTGTTCGTAGCGATTTGAGCGAAACAGATTCCCTCCCGGTTCACTGCACGTGATTTTATAGGTTATAAATGAATCATTCATTAGGTGACGTCCCACTCACTTTTTATCTACGGCATATTTCATTTCCGTTCGTTCAAAACCAATTCTTTTGTGATCAATTGTAATGGATTTTTTTAAATTGAATAAATTGTCATTTCTCAACGTTATCAAGTTTTAAAAACAATCCGAACGAATTCGAGATGTATTGTAGGATTTGTGTGTCATGAAACTGGCCTCGCTGCTGATGGATTCAGGTTGTCCAAGCTCGAGGGCGTCGCGGCGGGTCCATGACGTCGGCGTCGGCGTCGGACGCTGTGCGTGAGGCGTCGTTACATTAGCTCTCCGGCGATGCGTGACTCCCAGCCATTTGTAGTCTCATCCCATGATTACCTCGGTTATCCGGTGCCCTATCAGGGAACGCATTATCCTGATTAATTTATTACGGAAATTGTTAATTGGTATCTGTATTTCCTACCTTTATCCTAGAAAGTAATAAGTACTAATATAAATGAGAGAGGAAAACTTTTTAAATTTAGTTTTAAAACGACTCGCGTATATACATTTGTTTCAAACATTTTTTAACTTGAGAATTCTATTCTTGTTTCAAGGCGCTCTTGCAATTTGCTATGAAATCAAATTTTCTTTTCTCCGTTGGAACGGAACATTCAACTGGCCTGTTTCGATAAGTTACTCCTGTACCCGAACACACTAACTAGCGCTCCCCTCGTCAGTTTCCCGAACATTCAATGCAAGGATCTCAACTAATTACATAAAACATCCGGCCGCCAAGTTGCGAAGTGAGTCGCTAATTCTCCGTGAAAAACTTCCTTCGATTCCTCCACCTTGTTTCACTCTTAGCTATCGATTCCTTCCTCTTAGCGCCCGCATGCAAGATTCATCCGCAGTTTTCCCTGGCGCCCTCTCTCGTTGTCATTCCCCTTTTCCCCGATCGTTTTAAAGGTTAGAGAGCTTAGGGAAGAAATTCAAAGACTTTCTGTTCTTACATTTCGGGGCTAGCTTCCTAGCTCTTTGATAAGTCTGCATTTTCGTTTAGAATTGTCTTTCCCCTGCAAAGAAAAACGGTTTATTTTATGCGCAGAGAAGAGGATCTTCTATTCGACCGACATTGCGAAGTAACGTCGGGAATGGTCAGTGCAATGGTGCTGAAGTGTTCAATGAAAGTTAAACTTGAACACTCTTACAATTCTGTTAAGCTGTTCAAACTGTCGTCCTAGATGTTTAAATCAGTACTCAGTATAAATAGCTAAATCAATTAATTCAAAGATAATTCGTTTATAGCTGTAGGTAACTGTATTTTCACTGGAATACAGAAGCAATTCGCATAGTTGATACTTTAGTGGATTAAAATAGATTACAGATAAATAACAGATGAAAGAATAAAATTGGAAAATTGAGCTTCCCATAATGCTGCCATTACATTCTCTTGGCATTATATTCAAAATAGAACGTCTTGGTATTTCAACTATCCCCATCACGTCCCTTTGGACTGTGGTATTGGTACGACAGGGATGAAGGGAATGGAAGGGAATGGAAGGGAATCTGTAAGGGATAAGATTCTAAAGGCGTTGCTGAATCCCACGAGGGCCTACAAGATACGACACATGTCTTGAATATTAAAGAAATATCATGTCTTCGCGAGATGGCTGGATTTTAAAAAACTCGCATTTAAATAACTCGATCAAACCAACCGGTTGTCAATCGATGCTAATATTTTGTCAGAAAGTCTGAATAAAAATGAGAAATGTTTTAATCGGATTAATTCTTTGAGGAACTTCTATAGAATATATATCGAGCAAAGTAAACAAAATCTTTTATGATAGTTACAAACATTCTGAAAGCGTACCTAAGTATTTTCTTATTTTCTTTAAAAAGATTGCTACAAGTAACGCTACAGTTGCAGCTTCAACTTTTCCAGTCTCCAACCGCTTAAACTCCAACCATAGATTAAAACGTTTCATTGCAAACAAAATGTAAGTCGCTTTTCCGATATGTAAGAGATCCTTGCGACGTCATTAAATCTGTCTCGAGCTTTTCAATATCCAACTCTTTCAGATGAAAGCTCGTCGGGACAAGAACTTAGAATTCATTCAGGATCACGTGACGTCATTCACCCGATTTGTTCAACACAAAAAGAAATCGTGGGTCGGAGCACATTATAAATGTCACGCTCAATAATTCATTCTTTAATCGACCACCGAATTTCACATTTCGTGAAATGTTTCAACCGTCAACACTTATCATTCATCCCCGTAAACGAAAACCGCATAACTCCGGTGGTTCTGGTAATAATGAAATTTTAATACAATTCCTGCGGCCTGAAAGCTCTGTGATGTAATTGCCTCCGACGTCGGTTCAGCTACAACAAATATGGAACCTCGGTGGCTCGCGGGCCAAATATAACCACGGCGAACTTTTATTTCTACTACACGGTGAACCATAAAACAACCCTCTTCCTTTAATATTAGCGCGCTTGTACGTAAAACGACCGTCTCATAACTGTTTTGTAATCTTCCTCTCACGGGATTCTCTCCTGGAAACTTGCCATGCAAATTGCACACTTCGTACAAGCCAAGTTTAATTAAACAATTATCATTAACCGAAAATTAACACTTAATATATTATACATATTTACGTGGGATTCATGCATGACCCCTTCTTATTATTCATGACTGGACATTTCTGTTTAAATTTTTAATATTGCTTGTGGATAGAGTTAGGGGTTGCCTTAGACACATTTTTGCTAAAGTAGTAACTTTTTGAAAATATTATATTTAAAATAATATTGTTTGTAGATACAGTTTGGGGTTGCCTTAGGCTCATCCAATAAATTTTTGCAAAAGTAGTAACTTTTTATAAAATATTTTATTGTGCTAATCGTTCATCCATAGTAAATATAGTAATACAGAGTTACAAATGGTCGTTAAAAATTTCTATGTTAAGAATGAGATATTTAACTTTCAAAAGTCAAAAGTAGTAACTTCCTTTATTTCTTGTTGACATTCTTGATTGAATACTGTAGCCTCTATGACATGCATATCAGTAGATGAGCGGATGGTTTATATGAAATCACTGCTGGGTACCTAATATAGGCAGCGTGTTTAGACAACAGATGGCACTGTAAAAAGTACAGACAGAGCCACCTAATCTGTGGGAAGGAAGCTTACCTTTTGGCAAGGCGTCCAAGTCGCTGCAGTTATATGTTATGTTGCTGCACATATTACGCATTATCAATTCTTAAAATTTATACATGTTTATCTAATGTTTATTCGCCTACAAAATATTAATAATAAAGTGTTCACAATTTCACTGAATCTGATCACAATATTAATTTGCGCGACTTAGTTTGATTCCGAAATATTTTGAGTACATTTGTTGACATCTGATCGGTTGCTAGGTCACGGCCAATGAGAAATAAAACAGTTGACGATCTTCCCACAAAAGCTGCTAATTTCTCTCACTCGTGGCGAACTCTCGGTGCCTATACTGCAAATAATATGATATAATTAATTGACGTTCAGAACAAACAAACAAACAAACAAACAAACAAACATAAACAGAGCTGTACGAGTAAATTACGTTGCGATTGATGAACTAGATTGGTTGGATAGATAGAAAGCAATTATGATGTAATTAATACTATAATACAGTATTTGTGTGCATTTATGTTTAATAGTAATTTTATTGAGAGGAACAGTAATGTAATTTCACAATGAACACCATTTTGGTCATATCCATCAACTCCAGTGCTGGGATGATGACACATTTCATATCCATTGCCCCCCGACGGCTGCCACTTAGCGCGGTTGTGATGTTTGTGCTGGCCAATGATCCACTGGCTAGGCCGGCGAGCATATGCTCATGTGCCGGACCAGTGCTGAGACCACAGACAAAGACCAGCCACAAGGTCGACCTACCCATCTCGGGTCAGGTCCACCTCAAGATGGTCTCACCGGTCCGTCCCCATTCCGGATTGGCTTCTCCACCAATGCCGGACTCCCCGGACCGTACCCTACTCGGTCGACACCTCCTCTTGATCTCCATTTATTACTAAATTTAAAAAAAATGAAAAATGGTGATATCTGCATTAAATTATTCAACAACTGGATCGTGATATTCCTGTTGTTTTTCGTGATTTCGATGTAGTTTATTAAGGCCAGAACTAAACGAATGTATGTACTTCTGTATTCATAGTCAGTCTGTTCGTGTCACGTAGTTCCTTCTCATGTCAAGTTACATTGGACCGAACGTGAGACGGAAAGCTCCCTTGATACTCATTGACCCTATGCTACGTGACTTCACGATCGTTACAAACAAAATCATCCCCAATTACCGATTACGTAGATATTTTTAGACTTTGTTTGTTATTATTCATTATTTATAATCCTACTACAACCTTTATGTAAACACACACTTTATCTTTATAATTCTCTTTCAACATCATTATAAAATTGACAGATGAAATACAATATCCAACAAACTCGAGAGTATAGATGAAATCCATCGAGATTTTCGATACGTTTTGTAAAATTAATTCCCCTTGACATTGATCGTGATACAATATCGAGAATGCGTCGAACAGCAAATGATTATGCTCTTCATATTTCAAGCTAAATCTTTTCGAAGTATATTTCGAATCCCCTCAACGTCAACGACGACGGCTGGCAATGTTGAACTCAATATACCATGAATATCGTGCATTTGTAATTTAATCAATGACGGCGAATTAGTGCTGGTACGAGAGCGAGTGTCTCCATAGGGACAATGACGAGATATGACACTCGGAGCATGCGCACATTCAACATTGAAATACTTGCATTATTTGCGTTTTTAGATTAGAGTTATTTTGTAGTAGCTTATTTGATATTGAGACGCTTCAACATTCAAGGCACTGAACAACTTTACAGCGCATAAACTCTTTATATTGCTGCAACATTAAATTCGTTCAATTGAAAGCGACGCTGGGGTACTTGAGATGATACGTTACATGGTTTTATGTATCAATTTCCGATGGAATAACAACCAGGGGCTTTCAAATAATCATAGAAACCATTAACATGGACATGTTTTGAAAATAAAGTTACTCAGAAATGTTTCAAGTAATTTTATCATTTTAACGATTATATTTACAAAATGAATATAATGGAGCATTATGGCTCAGGATCTAACTCTTTGGACGGCACACTGAAGTCCTAGGTTTGATTCTCTCCCCAACTTTCCTGACTGATGATTTTCATGGTCCCCCTAGTCGAGAGAAAATGCTAGAAAAGTTCTCTATCACGCTTTATGATGACCGGCGCCTTACCTCACCCATCATCATTCATAATCATTAATCCGTCGCCATTAGTCTAGTTGCAGAACATATGCCGTTTAATACCACTAAAATAACAATAAAAACACGTCCGGTTTTATCACGTAGTTGATGATCTACAACTAACTGACTTGAAAATAAATATATTTCAACCATACGGATTAAGGTGATACTAGCCCTCGGCCGTTTTAGAAAATTGAGAGAGACAAATTGTTTCATAAGTTAGTGTAACTTTTACAGGATGTTCACATGATCAGTCTGATTGTATATTAGTAGCCCTTTTTAATTTTTGCTTATTGTATCGTTAATTAGGCGCCGGTTATTCAACAAAACCGCGCAAAACGATGAAATTTGCGATACGATTGGAGACCAAACCCGTAAACCAATTGATCTCAAATTTTAATCATGATTAGATGAAAGACAAACTTAGGGTTATCCCCTGGCACATTTTTGAAATCTAATTTTTTACGGCGCCCAGGGAGACGAGAAAATATCTAATTTTTCACCCAAAATCCACTAATTATTACTAATTAACGAAGCAAAAAATTAAAAATGTACCAAGGGATAACCCTAAGTTTGTCTTTTATCTAATCACGATTAAAATTTCAATTAATTTGGTCTACCCATTTCTTCTCCAATCGTATCGCAAAAAGTGTCTACAAAACGCGGCAAAATCGCTCGCGCTTGCAGCACCTTAAGTACTGAATACAGTATGACTACTAATAAATCTTGGACTCTGGAAAAAGGCCTGCAACGTCATTCTATAATGAGCCAAATTCAATTCGCATTATTTTACAATCTTGAATTATCTCGGAATAAGTTTTATTACATATTCTTATAATTTCACATATTCACATAGCCAAGTAGCTTTAAACATGTAATTAGGTTTAAATTAAAGTCAGAGGTCACGCAAAATGCAAGTGAAAAATAATTATTTTACGTTATGCTTAGTCCTGCAGATTTAACTTCTGCTCTCGTACATTCTAGAAATCAACTAGCAGAACAGACTTCAGTTCAATTGCAGCCAATGAGAACACTGAGAACATTAATTAAATGCCATTATCCAACTATTATATGCATGCATGGACAGCTAATTAAGTAGTAGCATTGATGATATGTAAACGTGGCGAATGGAGTCAAGAAAACGAGGACTCCATTTCGTGCCAATGCAGTAAAGAGACAATAGCGGTAGCAAGTGGTGCCTTTGTTATTATACAGTGCATAAACAAGAGAACGAGATTTCTCAGTCTCAAATTAACTGTTTCCGTTTACATTCACCAGAATGTAGTTAATTAAACAACTATTTTAAACGTGACTTCCTGAAATGTTGCCATTCATACTTTGTGATATTTACATTTCAATATCAAATGTAGACCAACTTAAGAATTCAGATTAAAACATTATAAAATTATTCTTAGCTCAAGCTTCTTTTGTTTCACATCAACAATGCGAGAAATTGTATTTTCTAGCTTAGAGTTGCGCTTTGGCCATATTGCTGAAACAGGTGTTAGATCAAATTTAACTTATCAATGGAAGTTCGTCGATTTGATAGTATGATATAAAAAAATATCAACAAAATGGCTGCCACAACAATGAGTGACGTCACAAGCTTATCACACGTATTAAAATGTTTAAAGCAATAAATCGACATTTCTTTCCAACTTTGAATTACATTTTTTTCTTTCGTCATACAAATTAAACTTTCAAGGATTTTTTTCAATCAGCAATGTTTACGCACGGGAATATTGAACTTTCATAATTTATCAACGATTCATCGGCAGCGTAGTGAAGCTTCTGGCGACGCTGATTGTACAAAGCCCACCCACGATGGTGTTTGCTTTCGCCGACGCCGACGCCGGTAGCTCGGTTGTGACGTCGCGACGTCCGGCGTCGACGTGACACGTGACAACAACTACACGGGGAAGTAGATGGACTGTCAATAATCAGGCGAGGCGGGACGCAGATGAATTATTCAACTTTGTGACGTGAAAGCTCGGTTTGCGATAGATTTGATCGAAAATCAACGCGCTTTATATGGATTTTATGCGATTGATTGATAAAACGCATCAGTGCACACAACATTAAAACAGATGTTTTTCAATTAATGAATAAATTTGACTGGAATGTGAGGTTTGATTAATGGTCGACAGATAGCGTATATCATCAAACAATCAATACAATCAGAGGTAAAGTTTTGTGGATTGGCTTTTTACTTTGATCGGGATTGGCAGTATTGTTCTATGTAGCCTGAAGGATTACTCAATTTTCCGCTCCAGAAACTTTACCGATTCGCCAATCTAAACAAGGGTAATGTCAACATAGGTCGGTTACGCAATCTGATACTCAAAATCCTGCTTCAGGGGGGGAAAAGTTCATGTACAAGATTCCAACAACAATATAATACAGTCTTACGGAATTGCATTTTTAATTCCGTTATTTTAGTTTCCCCTCAGGATTATGACATTGATCTTTTTTTTGTTTTCTCTTGAGAATTTTCTCTACTTTTTCTTTTGTTTTCTCTACGTTGATCGAATTTAGCTTGTAATAAAAGAAACACAAAAAGTTTAGGATAACAGAAGAGTTTATAAAGGTCGAACGTGCTTCAGGTTCGCCTGTGCTTCTACTTTGACTTGATTTAATGTCAAAGGATGAAACGGTAGAGCTTTATGCAGCCGGAGGCGAGTAGTAGAAAAGCTGCGTGTGTGTTTCATAATAGCAACATATTCTCTCCTCTGTTCCAGATGCAGTGACGCCACCTAGCGGGAACTATGTCGTTACTCTATCGCTTCGCCAAGCTCCACGATCGAGCCAACACCCATGTATTCACATTCGTCGTGACTAAGTCCGTGACCCGTGATTTAGAGCGTGATGTCACGTCCAAAGAGTTAGCGTGTGGCTTTCAAAGATGGGCGATCACGTTCTCCCGCACCGATAAAGTTCTAGGGGTGTATCTTGTATGGCGGAATCCTTCGGAAGGGATGAGAGTCTACGTTGATTTCACTTTTACACTCCTCAATCGAGAGCATTTCAGTGTGAACGAAGCTTTCTCCGGTAAACAAGTAAAGTTCACGTACGACTCTCCTGCCCAAGGCAATAGAAACTACATACCAGTGAGTGATCTGTACGGCAGAAATTTCACGGACACCAACGGCGAGTTTCAACTTGAATTGACGATGAGTAACCTGAGGACTGTTTACGACACTGAATTCCGTGTGCCCCAGTCGATATTTAGCTCGTTACATCATCATCATCATCGTCATCATCATTATCCGAACCACGCCGAGACGCTGCCCGCGGCGACGACGCCGGCGCCGCAGACGTCGCCGGGGAAAGGAAATCCGCAGAAGTTTGAGACGACTTACTTTACGTTTGGTGGATTTGACTGGAATCTAGCGATATTTCCGCATGGCACCAAAGATATTGGTAAGATCATCACAATGGTGGATAATGTGATTTATACTTGTGCCTTATCTGTTTATACGCCTCTCTAGCCTATATTAATGTGCTGCAAATTGTTTGAATCGAGGAGAAAAAACAAAAATAGATGGCCATATTAATTTCAATTTTTAGCAAGTGATGGTGGCGATTATCTATCGATAAAATAATTACTTCAGTTGCAGTGGTTTTAAGGGCCGGTCTTGCAATACTCTTCTAACTTTTAAACGGTTGATTAGGACTGTATTGTCATGGAAGCAACCAATGACATTCCTAGAATGACTGCTAACTTAATAACTGGTTTTAGCAGAGTATTAAAAAAGATTATACATTTGAGCATTTTCTAGTAAAAATTTGTCAAATCAGCAACAAATAAGCTGTAATAATATCTGTATATTTAACAAACAAGCGGTTATGAGCGACAAGAATTACAGACAGTGAGTTAGGTCCAAAAGAGACCCTGAATTCTAGCTTGAATCGTCATCTTGACCAAGATATTATTATAACCGATTTGGTGATGCTTGGATTATAAATAATTCATCGACAATTCCACATTTGAACATTTAGAATTCTAAACAACATTATTCTTGCTATTAAAATTGCATGGAATATAAAATCTGGCCAAAGTTAACGTGTCATAAAGCACCTACGTATCTTTTATTACTCACGATAGTGAGTTTTGTGATAGACCTGGAAAAACTGTAAAGATGCTAGGAGCTCAAGAGAAAGTGAGGGAGATCACATTGATACCTTAGCAGAGATATAAATGATTGTATTCATTATAAAACAGAGAAATGTTTTGGTGTACAGGAATATATTTTCTTTGGATTCGCAGTATAATATGACTGTATGAGATAGATAGAGATTACCATAAGGAAGCTCGAAAATGTTCTACTCAATTTTTTGTACGATATAATTAACTTATTAATAAAATGAGATTCTGCGGCAATTCCTATAAAATAATCACTTGCTGGTGAAGAGTTCTTCTTCAGATTAATGCGTCTTAAAACTTCCCACAGGATTAGGGAAATTGAAAACCAGGGCTTCTACACGGTGAAAACCACTACGAGCAAGAAAACCAAGTTGGCTCAAGCTGGAGCGCTTTGTACATTCAGAGTCTTGTCTGGAGGTCCCGGGTTCGATAATTACTAGTGTGGCCATTTTAATAGATCATGTATTTTGAAAATTTGTAGGAAATTTGTCAATGTTTGGGATGACATTTCAAACGTGAAGTTTAACCAAATTTAATTCAACAATTTTACGGAAAAAATAATATACTTAAAAAACTGTTAATTTTAAAAATGAGCTAACGTATACCTAACTGATGATGTTCCGTTTCTTTTTCGTGGCTGAGAAATTCTTTGCTAATACGCCACGAGCACTTCATCACATTTCCCTATCACCATCACCTTAATCATTCGCGTGTCGCCATTAGCCTTGTTGCAGATCAGTGCGACGTTAAAGACAAGCTACTTCCTTCACATATCACAACTTGAAGTGTTGACCAATCAGGAGGCGAGTTTCCTTCGCTCCGAGGAAGAATTACTTCCTGGACCCTTATTCTAGAACGAAGGCGAAATCATTTCGGGTTAAAATGATTTCAGATAAATGTTATCCTTAAGCCGGTTTCACATAAAGCGCTTTTCGCGTTTTGCGTTTCGCGTTTTTTTTAGTGACCCATCAAAACCACCGAAAATTGTAGGGAGGTTTTTTCAGTACCGCGCGTGGCGAAAATGACGTCACTATACGTAAACTATAAAATAAACTATAAAATAACTATAAAATAAGACTATAATGTTAATAATTGCATAGCTGAGCATGTTATTCCATCAAATAATATCTAATAACACCCAAATTGTTTCTAACAAGAATAATAAATGTATATCAACATACTGTTTTCGACGGCTTCTTCTAGGCGTTATAAAAAAAGACAAAACGCGAAACCCGCTTTATAAAACAGGCTTTACGGCCGTGAAATGATTTCAGACCGAAATGATTTCGTTTTCTTTACAGATTAGGTCCCCTGATTGTTCAACGCTTGAACGCCAAAATAGTGTTTCTCTTGTTCAGGTGGCAGCACGGACGGTCGGCTGTCCGTGTACTTGAACCGGTTGACGGGGTTCGATCATCAGTGTCGAGTGCGTTACAACGTCGTCCTCGGCGACGGCGAGCGACGTCTGGACTCCGGCATCGTCGACGACGTCTCCGACTCTGACGGCAAGGGATACGGCTGGCATCCGCGCACAAGGTTCAATGACCTCATATCAAAGGTGGGTGATGACGTAACAGATACACGTTACGTCCACGCTTTTTTATGTGATCGTCATATTATATAGCTGATTAAAAACAACGATATAACGAGTTTCCTTTACAAGATTTTTTATAGGTGAAATGTAAAGTTTTAAAAGGTTTTTTTTAGCAAAGAGCTTACAAAAATATTCGAAATAGACTAATATTCTGAAGTAGAATGAGATTCTTTTTGTCAAATGACAATGTGCAGAAATGTTCATTATTATTTAATAATTTTGAAATTGGAGAGCAATACATTAAATAGTAAAAACGGGAAAGAAAATTGAAAATACTTCACAATATATTTGAGATACTTCGATCTCTTTTGTCATGTGCGTTATTATCACTATCATTATCTTTACATTTTATTAATATTTTTAAATTATTATTTTATCCAGTATAATCTGCGTTTATTTAATATTTTTATTTGTGATGTTATCTTTTGCATTGACGTAGTTTATCAAATATAATGGCTTCATTGATTTTTCACAATATTTAGTATCATAATATTAGTCATTTGTGTAAAAGGTTGCTGCATGAAAGCTTTTGAAGTGTGGCTACGTTTGACACGGACTTAGTATAAAGCTACCTATAAGTACTAAAGTTAGTTTATTGTTAGTATTGTGCACACACCATAATAGCACCGTACGAACAACATTCGTGGAAAAATATTTGCCTAGTGTCAAAAAAATATCTTAAGAATACAAATTCCATTCGATCAAAAGTTTTATAAACATTGATTTATAAAGATCGATATTTCATATTCCATCCAGGCGACGTTGCCAACATGATAATAAAGGTATTCTTAAATTCGTGGGTAAACACATTTTTTCGAAGAGATAAAAATAGCGAAGCTTTTTCATATTTGTTTACCGCCTGTCTACGAACAAGTCGAATCATGTTTGTGGGCTCGAATATGAAATTCTCCTCCAGTCAGCTCATAAATCTTCTGGATTGGCCAGCGTAGGCGTTTAGCTAAGCTTTTACCAATTCACCTTCACAGGATGTCTGTTACAAAGCTCGCTTGCGCGGTGCGGTAACTGTTTTAGAAACAATCAAATACCCATTGCCTGTCAAAGTAATCGGAGAGGGGGAGTCTCCTTATACTCTCATCAACAACACAATTTGCAAGATACAATCAGAGATTTATAGGAAATCAGTCTTAACAGATACTTTATATACTTTAATCAGATTTCTTTGTAAGGATGTTTTCCAATACATCTGGCTGAGTCAGCTGGATATTTTTAAATTTGGAATCGAGATCTTATTAGAGATATCCGTCCCTCGGGTAAGTTATGTAACCACAAATGTGATGTCATTGCAGAAAGTTGGGCGAGTCGACGTTCAAGCGAATGAGTCGATTTACTGCGGATGTATTTTACAGGAGACGTGTTTCACGCAGTTAGATTTAAAGCCATCTTGTTTGGTTCGATGCCAAGAGCCTTTCGAAGCCATGCGAGATTTGGGATGAATTTCCCAAGCTCCGAGATGAGAAGGATAAATGTGAAATCAAAGCATTCGGTTGGGAAACGCGAGTTCTGGGATGCCCACCAATACGGATTTAATTTTTATGTTTTTAGTCGAAAAAGGAGGTTTTAGAAAGTTCAGTATGTTCTCGTATACTATTAGCAGTATGTCCCAGTTAACTTCTAACTTTACAAATTAGTGTGTCCAGAAACTTTGACCAGAAGATGTTAAAGCGAGCATGCGGGTAGAGTCAGCTTGGTTCTAAAAAGAAACTACTCCATTAGTCCACCCCCATTCATTAAACCAAACCCCCTCCAATCGGACACATAAAAACCAGGATAGATTAACGACGTCCTCTACTTCTAGGGCGTCGTTCGGGTTCATCTGGAGATGATCGTCGCGAACACGTTGAGCGAGGTCGCCGTCGCCTCGAGTGTGAGCTTGGCGGCGGCGTCGCAACATCTGGCGTCGCAGCCGCCGCCGCTGACCGGCGCCGTGGTGCTCCCGACGTCCGCCGCGGCGCAATGTTATGATCGTGACATGCAGGCGTGGACGATCAAGAGTGACTGTCACTCGGAGACAGTGCGTCTTCATATGGTCTACAAGGATATTCATAATGTGCCCAGAAATCATTTGAGGTGAGGAAAATAAAGTCTTTGTTGTGTGAAGGTTTCTTCCCTGAAATTAATAAATTCTCATTTCTAGATTATTTTTAAATTTACATCCTGGTTTAATATCCAATCATACTATTTTATATG
The DNA here is from genome assembly GCA_934045905.1 of Leuctra nigra. Taxonomy (NCBI): domain Eukaryota; kingdom Metazoa; phylum Arthropoda; class Insecta; order Plecoptera; family Leuctridae; genus Leuctra; species Leuctra nigra. Next base: position 22,430,990 of record OW203762.1, read on the forward strand.
AATTATAGGCAGCATTTTCCAAAAACTAATTAACATTCCATAAACATATTTAATTACTAATAAACTTCAAAATAACGTAGCATAGCTTCGCGGAATAATAATTTTGAAGTAGCTTCACTTAATGTCTGGTTTGTTCAGAATGCAGCCCGCAATACATATAAGTGTTGTGGGTTGCGTAACATCCGGCGCCTCCATCATATAATAAAACGATTGCTGTGCATACTATTCACAAAGCCAACTACTGCGTATAACTTATGTACTCTGTTACGTTGAATTGCATTCATACATTGAAATTACTGACAAATTATCACAATCTTCAACACAATTAAGTCACTAATATTCCATTATCGCCCGTCAGTTATCTTGTCAGTGATGAAAGATGTGAGTGTAAAGGCTCATAATGTGATCTACGCACGACGACAACAGTCCATTAGTGTCATTCGGAATTAGCGACTGTCGAGATGATATACGACGTTAATACATGTCCTTGGCTGGATTCAAATCCCGGACTCTAGCCACATTAATGCGGCGCCTGCACACATGTTACACTGAAAGTGCATGCCATGCAAGTGCATTTTACTAATTGCAACTGTATTTGAAACTAGTGAGGATTTCAGAAGGTGTTTATTGAGCTCACTTTTGTTTGGAACAAGTTGTCAATCACGCAAGATGAAAAGTTGGAATCTGACATTTTCTTGCACACGAATGTGTAACTTGAAATCACAGAAGTTTACAACTTGATTTTGCCCTTCTGATTGAATCAGTCAATAACTTTGACGATTGGTTGAGTCTTGAACTTTGCTCTGCTTGACTCCGAGTTTGAATCACGCGAAGAGACCTAAATGGAGAATGTAATTACAACACGAGACACAGAGTCGGTGCTCTGTAATTAGATCCCCTCCCTTTCTGTCAGATCAAAGAGGTAATTCGATTAAAGAAATGTAGAACCTCTGGTATAAAAATGTTGTTACTTTCTATGGTCTTTTAACGTCAGAGTCGCGATTCTGTTTTGAACTATAATCCCATGGAATTCAAGCTCGCGTATAACTGCGACGAGATATAAAATTATAGCCTTATTTCGTGGAACTCATCTCATTTTTATAACATGATGATGTCTTCATATTTACATTTCACGTTTCTGTTAGCCTTAGCTAGTGAAACTCCCCTTTAAAATAGTTTTGAACAGTCTTGCATCAAATTAATTATTAAGCCAGGTATACGTAGCGGGACAAAGGGGATACTTTTTGCCCGGACTAATCTACCTTATAAGTTAAATCTTGCAGATACTCAGACCCTGTTGTTCTCTGCGGCGAATGTCACAAATCATGGATACATTACGTAGGTTTCCTTGTTCGCGTTTTGTTGACACAAAAGCTTAGTTCAGTCATTTTGCTTGTGCTTAGCTTTGCAGAGATTTCGCAGCCGGTTCCATGACAGTAAGGATCTCTTCTTCCTCATTAACCCAAGTAGTTCTCCATGTTTCATCTCCAGAACAAATGAGAGCTTAAGGGGAAGAGGATTTCAGTTTATTCAGTCAAATTTACCACTTTCATAATAGGTCGGGTAAGATTTACTTACATTTGCTCGTCTCTTCTCCTTGAGTAAAATTGAATATGTGATTTTAGATGATACGAATTTATGTTATTAACGGAGTATGACAGTGAAATTGAAATGGTTATAACAGGTGAACGGCTTGGAAATTCATCACTATGACCATACTATGAATTGTTCGTGAAACCTTGATATCAGTCTCCGTAGAAGGCGCGTCGAGAACTCTTTGGTGCAGTCGTATCATTAGGTTCATTATTTTATGAGGAAGGAGATTCATTCTCTTCATTAAAATAATGAAACGAATGGATTCATTTTCTTCATTAAAACAAAGAAATTAATCATCCAAAGAGTATTAAAGAATTCTTTTTAACTTTTCTTGAAACAAGTAGCTTATAAAACACAATTAAAAACTCCATCCTTTTGGCTCAAATGTTTCATTTCATTACATTCTTAAATAAACAACGACGGCTCAACGAATTAGTTTCTAACAATAAATGAATACAAAGGAAAATGGTTCCAGCAAAGAAAATCACTCCAAAGTTTCCCACCGAATCATATAATTTCGATGACAATCGTGTTCGTTCTGCCATGCCTAACGCTCATTAACAGCTCTAATTACACGAATCCGGACACGAACCGGCGGCCTGCAGGTTGTTACGCGATTAACACGATCGTTATGAGCGGTGACTGAAACATCTGCTCGTGAAATGAATTGAACCAACTCGAATGTCTCTGTGGCAAGTTATTATTGCGCTTGATCTCTCAACTACCCGTTCCTGGAGCATAGAAACTTACAGAAACTTGACAAACAAGGACCAAAAGTTTTCATGACAAAGTTTACGACGCTGACCATAACGGAAAAAGAAATACAAGGACACCTTGTTTGAACTATTCCGTATCTCAACAAGATTTCAAGTAGGGTTTGAGGAAACTTTTAGTGACGAACTTTCGATGGCTGTTAAATTTTATACTAGCAAGTTCTAGGAAGTGAAATAAAGCACATTTTATTTGTGCCAGAGGGAGATAATCACCAGTTAACATATTTACACCCCACTGTAGTACCAACAACAGCGACGAATGTTACAATAAGCCCGATTGACAACTGATTAAAGTTATATTGTTTAATGGAGATTGAGTGCGTTGAAAGAGTTACACCATACGTTCTGATTCTCAACCGACATTAAGCGTTATAAGGTGCTTTACTGTGAATAAACTTGAACGATTTCCATTAATCTTATAGGAAATACTATTTCATCTAGTGACAATCAAATCGATTTTGCAGCCAATCGTAGCTCGCTGAAATCAGCTGAAATAATCAATAATTGTGCACCAATGTATTGTAACATATAAATTGTAATTCCTTGAACTTCAAAACTGTAATTTATTATTTGAATATACATTTCTGAAACATGGCATATGAAGTGTACATGGAAAGAACGCTATGAGTCACATTCGGATGAAACTGAGATAAACGAAGTTTTATGTTGAAACTTGTATCTATCTTCCATACAAATCGATATTTTCATTGCGGTTTTCAAGACTTTGTGGCAATATTTTCTAGAACCCGAGGGTATATTCTGAAAGCTCATAAAAATCACTGCAAGATTACGCCAACGCCACTCATTTCTTCAAAAAATTGACTCATAACGTTCTTTCCCTGAACCCTTAAGAGGCAAACGGAAGCGAACGGAAATCGCACGGTTCGTCATAGCGTTTTTTTGAAATTTTGTCTTCCCACTTAATAATTTTAAAAAATCAGATAGTAACGACCCATTACAGCCTAATAGACTAAATAATGCCGCAAACTGGAGTTCATTATGACCTCTGGTACGACCTCAAAGTGTTAAATACGATTATTTTCGATTATTGTATTAAAAATATCGTATTTAACAATTTGAGGTCGCACCTGAGGTCATAATGAACTCAGTTTGCGGCATTATTTAGTCTATTAGGCTGTAATGGGTCGTTACTACCTGATTTTTAAAATTATTAAGTGGGAAGACAAAATTTCAAAAAAACGCTATGACGAACCGTGCGATTTCCGTTCGCTTCCGTTTGCCTCTTAATATGCATTTTTCTAACAAGTTGCAGGCTGCAGCTCATATAACAATAAATTCTCTT